>JAJJWW010018126.1:0-161406 GCA_023531295.1 Papaver armeniacum | reverse complement strand
CGAGTAAGTTTTCTTGCATCATCTCTGTGATTCACGAACTTCACCATTGCTATCAGTTCAAAACCCAGGTAAGTTTATCAACACTTCTTTGAGAATTTTTGTTGAATATGGCACATAGAAGAGCTGGTCATGTTGGGAGTTCAAGTGAGCAAGCAAGGATGAATCTTTCTATGATCCAAGTATCTATGCTAGGTTCGTTAACTCGGTGCGTCGTGTACTCTATTTGGAGTATAAGAATAAGCAACCAACTTTTGAAAAATATTATGATGTCCTAAATTGATGTACAAGGCTTATTTGATTTTTTTCAAAAACACTCATGGGGAATTATTCACAAACCATTAGGACCTGCTCGTATTGAGATGATTGCTCGGTTTATGCTAATATTCATGATCCCGACCCAGCCAATTGCATGTTTAAGTCTATGGTTGGAGGTATCTCTTCCTTTTATGGATCTTTATGTTATTGCATATTTGCTTGATGTAACTCATGTTGGTAATGCAAGATTTCTCATACCGAGGAATGAAAGATTGACTCCTCAAGTAATGTCAAACCATCTTTTCCAATGGAGATGTCTCTCTAGAGATGGCAAGATTTTTTTGGAGGTGCTAATTTGTTTCTCAAAGTTCTTGCCAAAACTTATTGTGGCTAATATGATGCCTAGCACTATTGACAAAAATCTCTGACAAGATCTCTTATTGAATTTATCATTATATTGTTGAAGAAAGAGATATTGACTTACGTGGCCTTATTGTTAATCGATGATAAGTGTGAAGCAGACTTCAAAGAAAACCTCAGGATTTCCTTGTCTTATTTCAAGGTGTTGATGGTGAATTTTCATTTAAGGCTAAAATTGTAAAAGCCAAAATTATGCGCTAACATCTTGCAAAAGATAAAGCCATTAATAAGTGATGAATACTTCTTAACTTTACTAATTCACATAGAATGGAGCATGTGGCAACAATCCCAGTATTCTGTGAATTAAACACACGAAATTCATCCGAGGATGGAGGCATGTAGCAACAATCCCATATACCACAATAATTTACAAAAAGACATTATTAAATAATGCATGACCAGCCTTGTATTTCCTCTACTCATTATCGGTGCGGCATGACGACTGAGTGTTGTTCTCAACATAAACACGAACCTCCAATCATAAATAATGAAGCATGTACGAAATACCCGTACGGTACGCAACTCTCGGTGTGTTATACTAACCCGAGATTGAGCATACGACTCTCGGTGTGTTATACTAGCCCGTTTGAGCATACGACTCTCGGTGTGTTATACTAGCCCGATTGAGCATACATCTCTTGGTGTGTTATACTAGCCCGAGCATATTTGAATCGATTGTCCATATCGATCTCGAAGCAGTCACAACCATCCAATTTCACCGGCCATGATTGGATGACTTGGATTGGCTCCATAACCCCCAAGCGAGGTATTGGAATATTCACTACCAACCCAACGTTGGCCTCGCATGGCCGGCCTCCCCAAAAGGGTGGCATAGCTTGCAAAACCGTCCAAACCAAAGCGAGATGGACGAAAAACCCTAATTGGGGTTTGCGGCACATTACATATGTCGCAAAAATAGTCCCAACCTTCCATCTTCGCAGCATAGATGGAGGGTGTGATGTAGATTCAAAGGGACCAGAGCATGTCAACACAAACACCGTGGGCCCGCCTACATACATGAACGATCGGTCGGGACCAACTATAGTTGGTCGTTCCAGCTTCGTGGCCCAAACGAGGAATGGCCTTGCAGCTGGTGAAACCCTAATTAAGGTTTGAACATCAAGAGCGTCCATTTTCTCACACGAATGAAGGGTCTGGGATTAGACTAAGCGGTCCGGTGCGTGTCCAACATGACCACCGTGGGCCCATCTATCTCCACACCCGATTAGCCAAGGCATATCATGCACAGTTGCCTCGATCACTCACTTGACAGAACTAGGCATGGTCGGATTCTCCCGACACAAACTAATCTCGACCACTCAACTTTGCCGGACAAATTGAGTGGCTTAGATCACGTTTCTATGGGATATTAAGCTATGGACGTGTATACCCATTTTCGCCATATGTATACTGGAACTAATTGGCCAAGACCGACCAAGCTTGGTCGTCTTGAAACGCGCGCCCGAAGTTGGCATGATGCGCGGCTTTTTACGACACTAGATTTTCATGTTGCAAATTGATCTCACCACTCAACTTCGCCGGTACAAATTGAGGTGGCCGGATCACACTTTCGCGAGACAATGAGGTATGGGCGCCTACACCGTCATGTCGTCTACACACATGCACGATCGGCCTTACCAAAATTATATCCCAAGCTTGGATTCGACCAAGGTCAAGAGTTATCTTGCGCACCTCTTTAAAACCCTAATTCCACTAACGGTTGTAGATGAGTGTCTCAAAGATCATCTCGTCCGTCCAACTTCACCGGCTTGGTTATACAGCCTTGGTTAGGATTTAATTGGTCGGTGAGGGCGTCATGGTGATCACCACCCATCACTTTACCACACCATGTGGTCGGCCAAGGGAGGACTTGCTTGCGCAACCTCCAAACCATCACATGAAGTAGAATTTGGACATGAGGCTATTTTGGAGACGCTCAAACAGCGATGCTTCATACATCTTGAATATACTCGATGCAATACCCGCATAGAATACACGATACTTCACAAGTATCGGCTTCCTAAATAACTTAGTTATTTAATCTAGCATTACATGCTACTTTTTGTGGGTCCCACGATCCACACACTCGAGACATCAATCATGTCACAAACCGGGGGTATTGGTATAGAGGTTTACAACGTGCGAGGCGCAAACGCGCCATCACAAGAACGTGTCGGGAAGTCATGGACGGTTAGTGATGATGGGAGAAGTGGGAAAGAGGCTGGTCGTGTGACACCAACACACAACTCCACTACTACATCACTCCAGTTTCTCCACTTCCCATGAGATACGAGGGTTAGGCTTAAAGACTTATATAAATAGGTTCTTCTCCTATTTTCCAAAGAGGAACAAGGAAAGTCAAGACAACGGAGGCAAGTTTTGATACAACCGTACGTATTCAAACACTGGGCCGATAGCTTACATCCTGCAAGCCGGTTCGTTTTCAATACAATTCATACATAGCTAACACCTTCACAATCTCAAAACCTTCTTCGCTTCCTCCCTAAGATCAACCCATCTCCTTCACTTTGTGACCAAAACAAGTCCAACGGCCATTTCTTGGTTTGCACAGTTGATTTCGAATCTACAAGCACTCTGGTGCGGTGCATTTGTTTAAGGTTTAGACTCATTTCTCATCCACACACCCCAAATTACCAAACCGTGAGAAATAGTTTTCACCCATAAACAATTGGCGACCACAAATGGATGTTAATCTCTCGGTTGTAAAGTCAATTTATTCAATACAATTCAATCAATTTCGAGATGGTTGGTCTTAGCACCGCCTCGACAAAGCCTCAAATCCTGATGGTTCCTCCAACGGAGATACCCCTCCTCCTAAAGGCGTATCGCCGCATGATCGGGAGATTTCCAATATTGCTTGAACTAGCACGGTACAAGAGATTCACGAAGAACATGAAGCTAATCAAAGAAGCGATAAATGACATACTTGATCTCCTCATTAAGATGACATCAGAGATGAGCGTTCCGGAGACCTCTACACCGGGGACTAGTTCTCCTCAGATCAACAATTTTACTACGAACCAGAGACCAGTAGATCAGGAAGCGGCATCTCTAGTGGAAAGCTTATGTGAACTCTTGCACCTCTCGAAGAATCAACGGGCAGAGACGTTTGTTGCAATTAATAAAATAGCTACGGACGTACACCGACTCCTTCGCGTTCGAAGTCCTAATCGCATCGAAACATCCGTAAATAATGTTACATTTACAGAAGACGACATGATGGGCAGAGGAAGGCCAAATGGCAAGACATGTTACCGCACGTATCAAGGGTTCGAGTTCGGGAGGTCCTCGTCGACACGGAGCATCTTCAATGTGATTCCCTCTAAAGACTCTCGGGACATGCCAAAGGTTAGCCCATGCAATATTGTACGGCAGCCCACCATAACGAGCGGACTTGAAGAAAACTGGACCAAAAGACATACAGGTATGTCAATCAATTTATCGGTAGGACCCTTTCGGTCAAAAGTGAAATTTGAAGTCATAGAAAAGGAGCTGGGACTACCATATGATACTAGGGATACCGTGGCTTCATGACAATAAGGTCATCCCTTCAACGTATCACCGAGTGCGAAGACCATGCTAAATGAGGAAGTCATCCGTATTCTGGGATTGTCTCCATACGCTGATATGCGGAGTGTAACTATTCGAGCCAAAAGAAACTCCGCAGGGAAGGTCGGACAAAGTCCCTTGCACCCCACTACCCACGTGGGCTTCAATCCAGGGAAGAAGACCGACTTGCATCACTGGGGACTAAGCACCCACGACACGCCTTTTTCTCGACGAGGGAGTCTATCTTTATCCTGAAGCTTCACACCAAAAGGGAACGCACTTTCGAGGCAAACTGTGATCGGAAGGGAAGATAATATACCAAAGGCGTCCTGTTAGCAATTAGCATCTTCCAAGAACGATGAAACACAAGAGGAGGTATTGGGAGCTCATGCGGCTTGACTACAAAAGATGGCACCAACTCCACAATGACAATCCAGATCTTTTAACATCACGGAATGAAGAATCTCCCGGGCCTTGTCTCTGTCGGTTCGACTTTGTCCTTAGGACAAACGTGTGAGTCTTGTCCAACTACTCAAGGAGTACCAAGATGTGTTTGCACGGACATACGAGGAAATACCTGGTCTAGACGAAAAATTGGTCACCCATCACCTACATGTCATACACGGATCCAAGCCAACCAAGCAATCTCAGAGGCAATTCGGACAACGGCGTGGAAGAACAAATCAAGAACGAAATTCGAAGTTGCTAGTCAGTGGCTTCATGAGACCTATTCATCATCCGGCACAGGTTAGCTAATGTGGTCGGTAAAGAAGAAAAATGAAGCAGTTCGGTCTTTGCGTGGATTTGAGACTTGAACAAGTGATGCCCCAAGGACGACTTTCCTCTGCGCCTAACATCGACATGTTAGTAGACGCCACTAGCGGACACGACATGTTCTCCTTCATGGATGGTTACAACGGCTACAATCAGATAAGGATGTATGATCACAATGCAAGTAAGACAACCTTCTGAACCCCTCTTGGCAATTTTTACTATAATGTTATGCTATTCGGTTTAAAGAATGCCGGCGCAATGTATCAACGTGCTATGGCGGCAATCTTCCACGACATGATGCATAAGCAAGTCAAAGACTACGTGGATGATATAGTAGTCAAATCCAAGACTCAAGCTATCCTCACAATGTCATTCCGTGGAAGCGTGAAGGGCTCCAAAACTTCATGGGCAAGGTGAACTTTTACTTCATTATCCCTAGAAGAAAGGATCAAGTTTCATCTAGATCACACTACAACGAGAGCGTTTGAGAGGATTCAACAAATATTGTCATCTCGAATCATCACAAAGGGTTAGCCTATTATGTCAGCCAGGACAAGAGCGAGCATGGGACATCTTCGGATCCACTAAAGTCGACACCTCAAGTGAGCATCCTCAAGAAGATAACGATGTCCGCATGTCATGTCGATAAATAATCCGGTCGAATCACTCTATCGAGAGGATGGTGCATGTCTACCGTGTTATGTTGGAGAATGCACTTTTGGTCATCCTCTTGGACTTCATGGAAGGCATTGAACGCTCATCTCTGACGGATCTACCTGGGCTGGAAAGAACCAGGCCTTCCAGAATGAAGAGCCTCATGATGTTTGTGGAAGCATCATGCGTGTCGTAACCACAACAAATTAATTAATACTTTACTACCTAATTAACAAGTAATATAGGGTAGTCAAGGTCGATCCCACGAGGAGCACGAGATTCTAGTTGTAAAAATTGTCACAAAAAGGGGGTGTAAAAGCAAAGAAAATAAACAAAACAATTAAAAGGTAAAGTTGAAAGCAATAAGAGAGACAAGATCAAGGAATCCTTCTTCGTTAAAACAATGAATCAAGTTAAGTTCTATTCTACTTGTTATTAGTCACAAATTATCACCAACCGTAGGTGAAGCGGCTAGCTCGGTGCTAAACCCCTAAATCCCTTGTATCACCGGACACGGAAGTTCTCGACTCTGACGGTTTTATTTACCAAACCACCTAGTAGTAGCTCACTCTAGATGTAATTTAAATAAACGCATTAAGATTTATGAACTTATTAGGTTAATATTAGTAGTTAGACTCTTAGATCAAGGTCTACTTGCTAACGTTGTTTCTACACACAATTGCTCCACGGAATCCCTCCGCAAGGTCTTGTGTTTGCTACTTATGTAAAGAGTCAAGAAACGATTACTTATCCCCCAACTTTCACTAGCTTTAGATCAAATTAACAAATCAATTTAGCGTGCACTCTAAACAACCTATCAATCAATCATGAATGTCTTTAAGATCATTCCTATTAGTAAAAACAAGCGATAATTATGTGAAAAACCTCAAGATAGAATTGAAAACAAAAACTCAAATCATGTTAAGAACTAGGAATTCATCCTCAATCAATAAGAAAATTAGTTACTCATGTTTTTGAAATTCACACAAATAATAATTAAAAGGAGAATTTTCAAGAGTTCACACAAGTGGTTAAGAAGAAAAATCTTAGAAAAGCAAGCAAAAACACAAGTGATGTGTGTGTGTAGAGAGGTGTCTAGAAGTTGTAGAAAACTTCTCTATTTATAGGCTTCAATATTCTCCAAATCTTCTAAGGAGTAGAATCCTTTTCCTTTAGCAATTCAATTTCCAATTCCAAGCTTTTCTCAACTCTTCCACCTTCTCTTTCCAAATTTGAGTCCAATTCTCCATCCAATTCCAAGTCCAAGTCTTCACACCCATGAGAGAAGTCCATAGAAAATTACGGAATTTTTGCTCAGCGGAAAAGCGGGATTGTGGCTGAATCCATCCGAAACGTCACCGCCGTGTCTCGAGATTCTTCTCCGTGAAGGGAATATTAAAATCCAGGTCCACGCTTAGGACTAACGGTCAAATAGGTCACCGTCGGTCAATCATTAGTCAAAGGTCAAGAGGAGGAGTGAGTGGACTCGAGGTTAACCCGACTCGGCTAATCGGGCTTACTCGAGATGAGTCGATTCATCGAATCACCGCTACTCGGTGACTTAATCTAATTCAATAGACAACTGAATCGATTCTTTAACCTTTCGGTTGGGATCGGTCATACGGATCGGCCGAGTCAACTCACGCGGAGGAAATTTGGCCGAGTTCTGTTCGATTACAGGACTTTCCCGGCCAAATTTAGGCCTCTACTTCAACAGTTCCTGTGACATTCCTAAGCATTCATCTAGTTTCAACCATTTCAAACTTCAGCTCATACCCAATTCGCACTTGGATGGCTTCAAATCATTTCATACTTGAATCAACACCATCGTTCCATTCCTCCATCCCGAAATCAACCTTCTCTATGTCTTCAAATCGCACAAAGAAGGCCCTTGAACCCTTCTTCTTCTTTGATTATTTACTGAGATGAACCTAAAATGAACCCATCTACGATTCATAACATCACCGTCTAAGAAATTAACCTGAGTTTCAATTCCTCCCCGAATCTCTTCCATTCATCGATTTCGGCTCTCATGATCGCCACCGCGACAACCCATCCGATTCTTTACTTTCAATTCATGTTTTCAATCTCGACATCACTAATCAAATCAAACCCTAGCTCGGTTTAATAACTCAATCCCCACGAGACCCAACTGACAAACCCTAATTCAAAATTGCAATTTCTTCTTCTCTGTTCACACATCAATCTCAAACCCATTTCTATTCTTCTCACGGCCGAGTTGAATCTCTGCTGAAATCTTCTTCATCTCCATTGAATCTCTCGATCAATCTCTCGGCAACAAGTCTCGCGATTCTTCCTCGCTACGATCTATGAACATCTTCTCTTGCTCTTATTCATCTCCCCTTACTCTCGATCTCATATTTATCTTCTCGGCGACGTCAATCGAGTAGCAAACAATTGCTTTATTCTTCCTCTCTATTCTCGTTCTTTATTTTCATTTTAGGTGATGAAATGAATAAGACATCCCCTCGACCTAGGGTTAGGACGATATGGGTAGGTACACCCCACAGATAAATGCACCCACTAGTAGGTGATAAGGGGCACCCTGATATCAACCCCCTTAACCTAGACTGGGCCCCGTATATCAATCTCCTGTAAAATGACCTTTTCGCCCTTTTGGCTCAAATTGGGTGATTTCTTCTTCTTTTCCTCCGTGCGACTCCAAAGTAGCTATAAAACTCAAAACAAGCGTAAAATACATAATTTACAAGAAAAATAGCAAAGAAAGCATAAACTCTGTATAGTAAATATGGTGTATTCTACACCTATCACATACATCCACCAACAGGCAATACAACCTTCAGCCTTCCATAAGCAGTTTCGCTAAAGCAGTAAGAGGAAAGCCACCGAGATACAACATCCTGCCGCGTCCAAAATCGCCAACTCAACTCCGGCACCATATGCACGATGCCGTGAGTGGTGAAACAACGTCCAAGATATTCCATATCTATCGATGGTAACTACATCAATGAGAGACGCTTTCAGAATTTATCTCCCGTAGAAGATTTGGTTGTGTTACCAAAGGAGTATGATTGGGACTGCTTAGCACTGCCTATCTCAAAGATAACCTCATGAACCTAGCATGACAACATCTATCATGTCCAAAGCTCTGGATACTCGTGGTTAGGGGATTGTCTCCTCTTTTCTATTTCATGAAGAAACGCAAGAAAGCCATCTGTTCGGTTTATCCCTATAACAATGAGACGAGCTCTACCACTATATGAAAGGCGCCAGGAGTTCGTGCACCTTAGCTATCACGCCTCTCCTGTCGGTCTCTTACGATCACAGTGCTGCGAGAAGCTGTTTTTCTCGTCGATTAATACTATCCGAGCTTCACCATATCAACGACCATGACGTGCAAAATACCCATAGGGCATACAAGATAGATCCACGTAGACCATGCTTGGGGACCGAGGTTCGAGATGAAATTCCTTTACCGTCAGTCAAGAACTTCTTCAACACTCTCTCCAGCATAAGCCGCTTCAAAGCTCTACCCTTCATTAGAACCCAGTGGAGTATGAAAAATCTTGAAGTCGATAGGAGAAGGCGGATATTCATTTCTTCGAAGACAGAACCTCATCACAGTGCCAAGAAGAAGATGGATCAGCTTCCATATTTTCTGAACCGGGAGAGCAGGACTATCCTGTGAGAGGATGTTTCCTAATGTTTGGAAAGGCAAGGTGAACAACTCATCAGCAATTTTCGGCATATCTTTGAAGCTGTCAACACTTCCTGACTTAGCACCAGCATTATCTCCATAAGACATCTCAATATGAGTTCTTTTCTTCATTCTACAATAAAAGACAGGAGTCAGTACTTGTACTAAAACGCATGGGATGTATGGTCACATACGACAGAACACATATTCACGTTGGAGCACACAAAGCGGCATTGGGTCCAAACGAGGCTGGCATGATGAGCCGCGTCAACAAATTAAGCCGCGGTCAAGTCCACGGCCGATCGAGGCTACAGGCTAACACCCCAAATGAGGTTAATATCACGTAGTCAAGCGGTATCGAGCCACGAAGATCGATATCATGTTAATAAATGAAATACGGGTCATGTCAAAACGGTATTAGTCGAGGTGTTCAAGGTCACCCGGTGTTGGGCCAATCGGAAACAAGACCGGATTTAATTTACAAGTCTCGGTATTGATCAAGTGACAAGTTCGGTATTGATCAAGTTTGAGTCCTGTGTCGCTCAAGTTTCAAGTCCGGTATTTATCAAGTGACAAGTTCGTTATTGATCAAGTGACAAGTTAGGATTGATCAAGTTTAGAGGGCTCAAGTTTCAAGTCTTATTGATCAATCGACAAGTTAAATTATTGATCAAGTTTGAGTTGATGTCGCTCAAGTTTCAAGTCCGGTATTGATCAAGTCACAATCTAGAATTATTGATCAAGTTCCAAGTCCGTTATGCTTTCAAGTTTCAAACTGCATTGATCAAGTCACAAGTCCCATTGCTCAAGTTTCAAGTCCGGTGTTGGTCAAGGGCAAGGTCGTATAAAGGCGACGATGATCAGGCATACGGTATGGGACCCATGTTCAATCGAGCATATATGGCGTCCACTTGATCGTGCACATCTAGCTTCCCAAATTGGTCGGGCAGACCTGGTAGGCCCTGGGCAAAGCGGCATCACGCAGGTCCCACGTTAGAACAGGCGGCCTCAGAAGCCTAATTCGAGCAAGGAAGGCATAACAAGCCCACGTTCGAGAAGCAAGGCATGCATAACAAGCTCCACGTTCGAGCAAGCAGCGCACGATGAATCCCAGCGATCGAACAAAGCGACGACGATCCAGTTGAAAGGCACATCAGCTCTACGCTCGAGCGCAACAATCACGAAAGAATGCACTCGATCGAAGCGAGGCATAACAAGGTCGATCGAAGGAAGACCTACATCATGCCAGGGAACGCCGTCAAGGCCTCTTGAACGTGACATGCTCCCGGACAGACGACTCGTCTCTCCTAGTAACATATAACTTTGTCTCATAAGTTTTATCTGTATATGTCACCATCTAATGCCCACCCCACAATAGTGTAACCATTATGCGCTAGGCAGGGGACTTAATGTTGATGGTGGATTTTCATTTAAGGCTAAAATTGTAAAGCCAAAATTAGGCGCTAACATCTAACAAAAGATAAAGCCATTAATAAGTGATGAATACTTCTTCACTTTAATCATTCACCGAGAATGGAGCATGTGGCAACAATCCTAGTATTCTCAGATGACTAAAAACCCTAAATTAGGTTTGCGGCGCATTACATATGTCAGAAACAAGCTCTGAACCTTCCACTTCGGCAGGCATAGATGGAGGTGTGATGTAGATTCAAAGGGCCAAGAGCATGTCACACAAACACACTGTGGGGCCGCCTACATACATGACTGATCGGTGGGGACCAGCTATAGTTGGTCGTTTCCGGGCCGTGCGTCCAAACGAGGCATGACACACGGCCGGTGAAACCACCAATTAGGGTTTGAACATCACGAGCATCCATTTTCTCTATTCGAATGAAGGGTCCGATTAGGACTAAGCGTCCTAGCATCTCAACATGACCACCATGGGCCCGTCTATGTCCACACCCGATTCGCCAAGGCATATCATGCCTGGTTTCCTCGATCATGCCCGAACTAGGCATGGCATACCTCCCCGTTGCAAACTAATCTCACCACTCAACTGCAGGACAAATTGAGTGGCTTAGATCACGTTTACATGGGATATCGTGTATACCGGCTCGCCGTATCTGATACTAATTAATTGGCCAAGACCGGCCAAGCTTGGTCGTCATCTTGAAACGTGCGCCGGTTGGCATGATGCGCGGCTTTTGCGGCACCGGTTATGTTGCAAATTGATATCAACCACGCTACTTAGCCGAACAAATTGAGTGGCCCGGATCACACTTTCACGAAACAATGAGGTATGAGCACCTACACCGTCATGTCGTCTACACACATGCACGATCGGCCCTAAGCCAAAATTGTATCCCAAGCTTGATTCGACCAGGTCAAGAGTGATGCTTGCACACCTCTTCAAAAACCCTAATTCCACTAATGGTCGCAGATGAGTGTCTCAAAGATCATCTCTTCCGTCGAACTTCACCGGTTTGGTTATACAACCACGGTCAGAGTTAATTGGTCGGTGATGCGTCATGGTGATCACCACCCGTCACTTTACCACACCATGTGGTCGGCGAAGGAGGACTTGCTTGTGCAACCTCCAAACCATCACATGAAGTAGAGGGGACATGAGGCTATTTTGAGATGCTCAAACAAACGATGCTTCATGCATGCGAATATACTCGATGCAACTACACATATAATACACACGATACTTCGCAAGTATCGACTTCCTAAATAACTTAGTTATTTAATCTAGCATTACATGCTACTTCGTAAGGTCCCACGATCCACACACTCGAGACATCAATCATGTCACAAACTCGGGAGACATACTAGGTATTGGTCTGGCGGTTTACAAAGGTGTGGCGACAACGCGCCATCACAAGAACGTGTCGAAGTCATGGATCGGTTAGTGATGATGGGAGAAGTGGGCAAGACCGGTCGTGTGACACCAACACACAACTCCACTACTCCATCACTCCACTTTCTCCACTTCCACGAGATAAGAGGGTTAGGCTTAAAGACTTGTATAAATAGGTTCTTGTAGCGCCCCCTAAGCTAGTAGCTGACTAATCTAAGAGATTAACTAAATAAGATGCACTAAATCTAAAGCATTTACTTAAGCATTCAATTAAGAAATCGCTACAAACTTGACCCAAAAACTAGCCCCTGCTCAAATATATATATACAAGAACTTATCTCAAATGATACATATACAATAGTCATTTAGATTACAAATAGAATATACAACAAAATAAACATAGCAGTATAACTAACTACGAACTCGACTCCTTAAGCTTATTTACAACTCGATCTATCTCTCAAATGAAAGTGGGAATGGGTGAGCACATCATCCCTAAAAAGGCGCCAAGAGGAATAACATTTAACTTTCATGTAATCATTGGAAATGATTTGAAAACAATTCATGTTTTCCCTAACACTAAACACAACCAATTCACGGAGTAAACATTCATGTATATGGAACTAACTCCTTCCAAACAATGTACTAATATGGTTATTCACCAACCTATATAGCTAATATGGTGATTCACCTCCACCTAGTTATTCCATAAAAACTCGAATTCATGTAGATATAAATGAAGGAGCAGAACATGTACCACGGATGGAAATTCTCATTTCCAAGCAATCAGATGGAAATTCTTATTTCCCAACCAATTCATACAGACAAACAAAACATTACAACTCCTTTCCAAACCATGGAAAGATTAAATAAATCAACAATACTTTTGGAATTTTAAATAAAACAATGCATGGAATACACAACCAGACAATGCATGAATTTGTTAAACATAAAACCTTGTAAAAGAAAATAACAATAATCACAAAAGAGCTAAATATAAATTCCTACCTCTTTTGATGACAAGCCACGCCTACCTCGAGATCCACGATCCACCGGTTCATCCTTTGAATCGATCATTGTTAATATAGACTAAACTGTTAATCACACAAGAAGTCTAAGAATCTTGCCGAGAAAGGCTCACACATACATCATACAAGTTTATCTAATGTTTCTAAGTCTATTCATGACTTTACACATCTTCATTATCCATTTCTTGCATATCTAAAGGTTTACTGATTCAATCAGATTAATTCTAAAGTCCAATAGTAAGTCTTAGAAATATCTACAACCTTGTAGAAGAAGCCAAAGTCTAATTCGGACCAAAAAGGGGTCCAATTCATCTAATTAAGAAAATCTAATCTAAGCCCAAGCCCACGATCCGCGGGCTTACTCTACTGTCCTACCCATCAAACCGCCTGCTAATAAAAGGTATGGTCCATCTAAGTCAACTAACGGTCAAACTTAACAGTCAACGGGTCTCTAACAGTCAACGTCTAGTCAAAGGTCAAGTCCAGGTCAACTAAGTCAACGGTCCAACCCAGTTAAGGTTCACTGAGTCAGGTCTGGTTAATGAATCAACTCAGGGTTTGACTGATTCAATTCAGTCAGATGATCTAAGTCAGATGAGAACCTAATCAGTCAGATAATCTGACTAGGATGACTAACATGCCTAATATTCAAGAACACAAATAACATGATTCTATTCATTACAACATTACACAAATACCTTACTTAAACAGAATTCCAATACATCTCACTAGTGGAAAATGGGGTTTCAAGGACCCACAGCTGAGACGCTCAATGATGGTAGCCGGTACACTGACTAGACACAGCGGTCCCTGATATGGTAAAAATATGAAAAAATTCCGAGAGCTTAATAAGCAGTCTCTGAATTGGAACTTTTATTTACCGTTTTGCCATTATAGAACTACTGATTCAACGACCCTGGATCTGCGATGTAGATCTGATGATCGATTCTGGGCCCCAGAATTTCGATGGTCATGATTTGATAAACTGAAAAGAACGGCTAGAGATGATATTTGATAAACTGGGCCCCTACTAAGGAAAGATCCCTCTTCCACCACATATCTCCCTCTCACGAGTCTCACCTCTGCTTGTACCTCTTTCCATCTTCCTCGCACCTCTGCTACTCCCTCTCACCTCTACTCTTGGTCTTCATCTCTCTCCTAAAAAACCAGCACCACAGAAATTCCTTCCCTTGTTTTTATTCTGATCAATAACCCCAGATTCCTCTAATTCAGACATACTAGCAAACCCAACTCTTGATTCTTCATCTGAAATCCCTCAAGAAGATCTCAAGCCTGCTGGAAATTGATTTATGTCAGTACTTCTTAATTTCAATTTATTTTCGGTTGAATCCATGTTTTTGTGTTTTCATTTTTAGGGGTATCGTTGAGATCTATAACAACTTCTAAATAAATAATGATTCCTGTTACTTTTTTCGTTTTAGGGTTTGAGAATCTTGAGATTTTCTTTGATTTCTTCGATCTGTTCATAATTAGCTTTTCATGTTTTTGTTAGGGTTTTTAGTTTTTACTTCCCATTCTTCAATCTGAGAAGATTTAGATTCTAGGATTTCAATCCTTGAGATAAATTGATTACATAACTACATGATTTTTGCTTCCTCATGCTAATAATCGTTAGCTAAGTTTCCATTTCAAAACGCTCGTTGATATATAATCATTCATATCACTTCTTTAATAGTTTTCCCGATAGATTTTTCTGAAAATTTTCTCAAGAGAAAAACCCTAAATTGATTTGAAGAATGCCTGTTAGAGTTGTTGAAAATTTAATTCATGATGTTTTGATTTTGGTTCTACTGGCAGGTTCCTTTATGTATGGTTAGGGTTACTTTTCAATAAAAGCCGCTAATAATTGTTGGTCTGACTGAATTCGTCGATCTTATGATTTCTTTGCCGCTTTCAATTTTATCAAATTTGTCTCCTTTATTGGTTCTGAAATCTAATTTTCCTTTTTTTTTTTTGGGTAGGAGTGACGAACATTGTCTTCCTCTAGCTTGTACAATTTTGAGTGTTGTTTGTTCCTTTGATTTAACACTCTGGCAGATTTTGACTTCCAACTTGAAAGGTTAGTTGTTAAGATACTAAAATGTGCTTGTGTTGTCCAACATTTAGAACCATTTTTTTAACTTAATTGCCACTGCTTGTGTTACTTTGCAGCCTGGCAAAGGTTTCAAGTCTCTGTCTAAGGCAGAGATAAATGAATCTCATCATTGATGCATTTGGGGAAAAGTTATCCAGCATCATAGTAACAGTCGTGTTGTTAGGTGCTAAATTCACTTCCAACTTACCACCTAAATCCATGGTAAGAGATAAACAAACTTCAATCTACTGTTGTATATGAAGTATTTAATAGGGTTCAGAAATTATAATTTGAATCGTGTTGCTAATGGAAGTTTGAAGTCACAGGGTTTGGTTGTGTCAGCTCGCAAGGTTCTGCTTCATGGTTTTATCAGTTGCGAAAATTTGCTTGTGAAGGTAATTTTCGTGTGGATTTGTCATCTTTTTAGTTAAATGCTTGGGGTTCTATTTTCGTTATTTGTAGGATGTAAGTGAGTAATTTGTTATTGTTCTGATTTCGGTTTGGTGTCCCATTGTTGTGTCATAGGAAGTAGCTAATAAGAAGTTCTTAGATCAGGATTAATCCTCAGGTGATGCTTTGGATGAGTCCACAAGCGAAGTAAGTGAAATTTTAGTTGTCTTAAGATTGCAACTTTTGGCACTGTGTTTCTTTTCACGCTGCTTAATAGTTTTTTTTGGTTGATGAATGTCAGGTTTGAATGATGCGCAGGTTGCGTCATCCAAATATTTTCCATTCTGCATCAAAATTTTTGGCTATCTGGTTTGGAAGGTTGTTGCTTTTTGTTGGTAATTGTGTGGGGTTTTGAGATATTTGTCTAAATTCAATTTCATTGTTGCATTTGATATGGCAGTACTTGAAAAGGTTCAGCTGTTTAGTAAGGGGACTGGAAAGTTGTTTTTGTGACTACCTGAGATATGCAATTGTGATTTGAGGTTTAGATGTGATCCAATTTTCTGAATTCAATGTTGCATTTTATATCGGATGTTAGGACTAAAGATTTCGAAACTTGCTGCTTTGTGTTGTTCATCTGGAGAGTTTCTATAAGACTCGCCGATGATTTTTGGCCAGTAGATCGAGACAATAGCGCTTAAAAGCAGGGTTCTTGGCCAGATCTTAGATTGGATGGACGTGTCTGTGCAAAATTGTTTGTTTTTCTATCTGGGGTGGGGTTGCAAGTCTTGTATAGGGCAGCAGTACTTTAATGGTCCACCTGTCAGTAACTATGAATTGAAAATTTAGGTTCGTGACTACTACGTGAATTTTTTTGGTTTCAGTCTTAGTCTGAGGTTGATGTGGTCCAAAAACACATAGCATGAGTTTTGTAATTGTAATGTGCATTTAAGCGGACTCCAAGTGGTAGCACGATGGCCTGACTTTTGGAGTACTGATGTCTAAGTAATTTTTTTTTTGTTTAATTGAGATGATGCTAAGTTTTAAATCAATTTTTTTTAAGCATTTCAATTCTTCTTACTGCTGGATCGCTTAAAATGTGTATTTGATGGATTGTTTGTTTTCAGATATGTGCGGTTGATCGAATCAGAAGCGCAAATTTTTTTCAGAAGCAGTGCTTCTGTTGAGGCTTGCAGCATTAGTACCGGTACAGCTGTTATGATCAGAGGGGTGCTCGCTGGGAGTGTCGATCGTCTTAATCCATCATTAAGAAGCAGTGAAGCAACCATTGAGGTGAGATATTATCATATTTTATAGTTAATGTTCACATATTTGCGCCAAGTAACAAAGGTGCATCAGAGCAGGCATCACTCTTTGGAGTTCTGTGCGTTGGTTGTTTGCATGTTCTTAATGGCTTCTTCTTGTTATTCTACCAACAATGTTTTTCATGATCAGATTCTGAATCTTGCGCCCAATAAATTGGTCATATAGCCCAGAGTCTATGCAGTGATTGATAGATTTACGGAACGAGGCCTAAGGTCACTCGGAGTAGCATACAAGGTAACTTAACTACAAATCTACTTCTCTATTTCCTACCCTCATTCTTTCTAACATGTATTGCTGGATTATTGTAACATTCAGGAAGCCCAAAATTTTGAAATCAATAGATTGTTCTCAAGATAGCTGGGCTGATTCTTGAAATGTTGATGAATGTCACAAAGAATTTAGTGAGGGAAATGATATACAATTACAGGTAACAGATTTCATTCAGTTCGTGACATAGTTTATGAAATAGTTCAATAGGTCTCATAACTTTGCTGATATATCATTTCCAACATTTTTATAAACTTTTGATGTTTGAGGAAATTAGAAAAGAAAGTATAAAAGTTTTAAGAGATCTCGATCCTCCGTTTTAAGAGATCTCAATCCCCTCATTTCCGTCATATTTTGATGTAAATAATCCTTTACATAAAAGTAAACCTACTCTTGAGTTTTAAGACATTTTGTTGATACCCAGAACTAATAACAGTGGGACTTTCTTTTTTGAGACTTTGGGAGGATAATGCTGATTACACCTCTGCTTCTGCAACTGCATAAAAGAAATGCAATTACCGGATAAGCATTACTGGCATGATAAACATAAATATAAAGTATGGAGATCAAGAAGGAAAAAGCACAAGAATTAATTTTTGTTATAAATCTGAATATGCTAGGCAGAGTTCATGGACGTCAGAGCTAATCAGTTTCTTTTCAGGAATTTCTTGTTGCAGGTGATCTTTTTGTACTGATAGTAATTAGAATGTATAATCTTGATGCTTCATTCTTGGTCTC
This sequence comes from Papaver armeniacum, assembly GCA_023531295.1. Lineage (NCBI taxonomy): Eukaryota > Viridiplantae > Streptophyta > Magnoliopsida > Ranunculales > Papaveraceae > Papaver > Papaver armeniacum. Next base: position 143,389 of record JAJJWW010018126.1, on the reverse strand, counting down.
AATTGTAAGTGTAAGTTATTTTTTATATTGATTGAATTCATTTCAAATTAAATTGACTCATTTTCTTCCATCACTTCGTGGCATGAATGATGAATAGGGAGGTAAAGCATGCAGTTCATCATTGGTTAATAAGTTTACATGAGAAATGGTTTAAGATCTTTGTATATTGATGTCTTTTTCTTTTGGTGGTAAGATTAATGACCATACATATATATATATATATATATATGGATTTGTGCTTGCATTTATCATCTGAAGATGCATGAACCTACTTCATTGCATACAATTGACCCGGTGATCGAGTGTAGACTTTCCTAGAAACATGCCGCACATGATTCATTTTAGTTTTATGCAATTTTGCAACTATTTACTTATCTCTTATTAGTTCTGTTTTTGTTAAGTTCTGTTGGATATAAGGATTCTGGTTAGTGTTGTGAACTTCAAATAGGTGACAAGAACTTCTCTGACTCTAAGCTGAAGTTCATGGAATCAGTCTCCTTGATTATTTTCTTATATCTTTGTATTATGTGTAGGTAATATGTGGTTGGAAAGGTGAATTTGATAGTGGGTATGAGACCAGACCCCAATACGAATGCTTATGAAGATCCATTTGTTTTCACTGCAATGTGATTGAAGCTCCATCAATTTTGACAACTGTTGGAGACGATGAGTATTGGAATGGAGAAGCTCAAGTAAGGTTTCATTTTATTTCTTCCTACATGTCTCTTCTGGTAGCTCTTCTACTTCCGTTTTAATTTTATTTTCTACAATTGGATATCTTTCCAAGGGCACGAAAATGGGGATACACGTGAATGAACTTGCCCAACACCTTATAATTCCACTGGTGGAAATCATGTAGCTCCCCCTGCGATTTGTGTTTAATCTATTACTTGCCTTAGAAAGATCTATTTTTTCTTTAGTAAAATAGTCCAATACTGAGGAAGTAAACAATTCAACCACCAGCAATTGTGGATTTGCTTACAGTAGTTTTCCTGTGCATCTTAAAGGCATTATATAGTCAGAACTTTGACAGTTAGATACTTGTTTGGGTCAGATAGCATGCCGAATCTTGTGCTATTATCTCCACATTTTGTATTCATTCCACTATATATAATGAACATGTTGGCTGTTAATGATTTCTAATTTCTTATGCATAATCTTGGATGTTGTTAGTGAACACTCTAATTTCTAATTGCTTGTGCAAGTGTCTTCTTCTTCCCCAGTGGTGTTGTTACTTACAAAAAAATAACATGAGTTTCATAGGGTTCAACCCATTTCTTTGTATCTTCCTTCGATTTCCCTGAAGCTCCTATTTTGTTTCAAGATACTCCTATCGTAGTCATGGTTGTGCGGTAACTTTACTGCAGTTTGTGGAAAATACTGCATGTCTTGGCAGTCATCTTCACCCCAGATAATATTATTAGTTATTAAGTTACATATGCTTCTACTGGATGGCAGTTTAGAGTCCCACTCATTGACTGAATTCTATAACATATTACATAAATTTCTTTTAATACTACTGTCATCTACAGATATCGAATTTTCCCTTCCATGGTTTAGACACTGATGATTGCTGCTTTCCTCATATCTTGCTTTATTATGCCAGTTGATGATTACGATTGAGCACTAGAGACAACACCCAATTCATCACAATCAGGATAACTTATTTTGTTCTACCGTGTATTATGAACTGAACGAAGTCATTGTGCTGTTGTTGATTTGATTTGCAGGAACGATGTGAACCAGGGACACAACACATGGATGCTCTACTTCATTTATGAAGTATTGGCTAAGTTCATCGTCATCGGAGGAGTTTATCGTTTTGTTGTTTAACAAGTTGTTTTTAGCTTATTGTCTATTAGTTTAGCAACTTGTTGTTAGAACTTACTAGCTAGCTTGGACATGTATTGTTTTGAACCAGAATTTCATCTTTTTTGTGTAATTTTAAACCCAATGGATAAAATGAATGAATGTGGAATTCTCAAGTTTGAGTTTAAATTTGAATTTCAGTTTGTGTTTAATCTAAGTTTGCCTTGACTTGACTTTCTTTGAGTTGACTTTGACTTTGACTTGAGTTCCATTTGACTTGAATTTTGTTTGATTTGACTTGACCTTGATGCAGTCAGATTATTTCAGATTTAGTCATTCAGACATTTAGCAAATCTCAATATTTTTTTTTTATATTATAATTTAAATCTGAGACTCACGGCTTAGGGTCTGTACCTCGTTACTCCTAAAATCAGTCGTTATTTTGAGACACACGGTTAGGGGTCGTACAAAACAGCTACGCTTTATCAGAGACCCCAACAGAGACGGTTAAAAATGGTCGTATAACTCGTATATATGACTTGTCCTGACGGTCGCGGAACTTCTATTTTCCACTAGTGTCTGTAATTTAAGATTACCTTGATCTGCCTTTGTAGCCTTTCACTAAGATCACTGCCATGACAGCATTACAATCTACTTCAGCTTGCACATCCTATCAGTACATACAAATCTAAGAGTTATAACGAATTCCTATGTTACTTCAATTGCAACCAAATTGAGCTCTCACTTACATTAATCAACACCTTACCTCATGAAAACATCATAACTTATTTACAATTGTACCTTCAAATACTGAATAAGAGTTTCGAGCTTTTTCCGAACTATCACTACAACCTCACAACTACTAGGAAATTCACTTCAAAGTAACACCACCAAATTCAACACTACCTCTCGCAACTCATATCAACAATAACCCGCACTAACCACATATTATTCCGGACCTTTACTTGATTGAGACTCAATTCCATTCCATCATCTCTCAAATAATACCAACACAAGTAGAACAAACCTATATCTCAATATCCACTCAACACAACAACTTGCAACACTATAATCATTATCATCAATTCATATATTCACAACATCTCCAAGCTATATACTTTGTAACCATCACCCCCCGATTCAACAACATCAATTCGTTGCTAGAACTCATTTCCCGTAACATTCCCGCACTTACCAATTATCTATGACTTAGCATACTTAAACACACAACCACAGCTTCATCATATAACCATGATGTTCATCTCATATCTTAGTTCATACATCATTTACTATTTCTATCAACTCATACATCCTAAATTATCATCATCAACAACATCACCCTCAATTCAAAGACTATAACAACATTCACTTCAATTTGATAACACATCTTAATAAAACTCAATTCATTGAAGAAGAATTACCTTGAACACAAACCATTATCCTTCCTACGATGCTCAACCTCCTTCCTATTTTGTTCATACTTATCTCTTTCCACCTGCAACCCAAACTCAAGAACCTTAAATCTCAAATCCAATAAGAACCTTAATTTATGATTCAGAATCTCAATACATCCGACTATGTTTTAATTAATAACAAACCCATCATTAATCCAATCTCCTTTACATCATCTTCATCTTCTAATTCCTCTCTGAATTTATTACAAACCAAAACTCACTGATTCTTCATCAAAACGACTTCATATCATTCTATTAAACATAAACCCATCTCAATTCCAGCTCATTCATCACTAATCGAACTTCTAAATAACCTTTGAGAAAACCCTAATTCTTTGATACATCACGTAACTCCATATTCAGTTTAACTTCAACCATAAACTCTAATTCATATCACACCCATCTATAATTAACCTTCTAGAGTATCAATTTCATCTTCAACATCTTCTCAGAACAATTCTTTATGAAACCCTAACTTCACTTATAGAAAACATCAATTTCTTCTTCTCCCTGGGATTAATCGACAACAACCTCAGTTCCTTCATCATCTACATACACAACCTCATCACTTGATTTCCTCAATCAATTCTCACCCTAATCTCATAAATCTCTCACCGGCGAAAACAAGAAGAAGAGAAGAAGAAAACAAAAGAAAAGATGAAAGAAGAAGAAAAGAAAGAATAGAAGAATGAAGAGAAAGAGAAACGAGAGTTATATTCTAGATCGGGAATAAGGTCGACTCAAAACTTACTAAAGGCACCCGAAAACTTGATGCGGGGCACCAATACGGCTAAATTTCAAGATGACCATTTTTCCTTCAACAAAATTTGACGATTACTTCTTCATCTGGTATCCGTTTGACACGTTCGAGTTGTCTATTTCGCATAACTTTTCGAGATCTAACTAGTGATACTATTTCCGTATATAAATCGTTGTTAGATTAATTCCTATAATTAACGTTCGTGTTAAACTAATCGGGATATTATCGACTAATTAGCCTCTAGACTAGTCCAATAGCGTTGACGAGCTTGAGGGTCTTTACATTCTCCCCACCTTATACATTTTCGTCTCTTCGAAAATAAAATCATCCTTCGGTCTTCTGAACTCCCCACTTATAGAATAAATCCATCTCTTGACTAAGTGCGAGATAGCATAAAACAAAGCACAAACTTATATGGCTTTCTTTACAATTAAAAATTTGTGGCTCTAGGTCGAAAGTCTAAATTCGTATTCCATAAGATGATTGTCTCTAAGTTCACTATGTCAATTAATTTCTAACAGATGACTAGGTCTAAATGTTTATCACTAAATTTCTACTTCAATGCATTAATGGTTCTAACTACAAAGAAAGTACTTTATCGGTTTATAAGTAATGTTTGGGATCTATCGCAACTAAAAGAAGCAAGTCCCCTTCAATGCCTAGTGATACAAGAATGCGGTTGCCTCCGTCTAGGTTCATGACGCCGACAAAGGCTTCTACGTAACAAGTATCACTCTCGAACACATCAATTACCAACCTCACTATTCAAAGATCGGGGATTAACTAAGTATTAATTTATTAAAATTAATCAACCTCTAAATTCTATTGTAAATGATTTTAACTTAAAAAATTTTACTTGATAAATTATATACATACATATTCCACAACATTTTAAACAATTTAGTTATCTAAATTATTTATTTTATTTTAGTTTTATTTATCATTATTATTATTTATTTATTTTAATGAAATCAAATTTTAATAACAATTGAAACTATACTATTATAACTAAATAATTTTTAAATCATGTATTATTTAAGAACAACTTAATGTTATTACCATTATCCAAATATAAAATTTATATCTATTTGTTTATTTCATTATCTCGACTTGATATGAGTAAATAACCGCTAACAAATCTTCATAGTTGTTTGGTATTAATATTTTATTATTATTATTACAATTTAGACCGATAAAATTAATCGTAACTAATCGTAATTCTAAGTTTTATTATTAATATTATATTTGATTTGATTTGATTTAACTTTATTTTCTTAAATTTATATTATCAAGTAAGTAATCCTTAAGTTGTACTATTAATAAAAATACATTTTGCTATTACTATCTATAATTATTATCCAAAAGATGTTTACGATAACTCTAAATTTTATAGGACTTAACATTATATAGTATTATTATTTTCTTATCTTATAAAAAATCATCACAGATTGTTATCGTGATGATTTTTATCTCTAGTTTCATGTTTTCCCTAGTTTTCAGTCGTTTGTGTTTTATGGAGCATCATCACAGATTGTTTTTTTTTTTTTATTTCGCATCATAAGATGCCATAATTTCTTGGAGATTAGCTTCTCCAACAATGCTAACATCAGTGTCTTACTGATTTTTCCCAGAAACTATGTTGGCAGCCAACATATCAGAAGAATTTTATTCTCTTTTATTGAATATTATTTCTCTTCATCAACAAATAGGTTGCTCATTATCTTCTTTTTAAGATCAGAAAATTGGTTGCTCATTATCTGATACATATCTGTTTTAGTCCATTGATTTTCATGGACTCTGACCTGTTTCCTTAAGGCGATCAGATTAATCACACGTTATGGTCCTGATCCCATTTTCATTTCAAAAACTAAACTTAATACAATATTCCATTTTTTTTTGGAGTTCATGTTCTTACGGGTAATCCTAGTTGCCTGGCTATCTTTCATATCAATTAAATTTCGAAAACTATAAGTTTTCTGATATCTTCCCATTTCCGGAGATCAATTTTCATTCCAAATATCGAATATATTCCATATATTCGAAATTTATTATATTTTTGGTTTTCTCATTCAAAACCAATATTTCGACACTATGAGTTGTCAAGCAGAATCTGTTGCCATATTGGAAATTGATTTTGTTTCCAAAATTGTTTTCTTATTCCAAATATACGTTTAGTATATCTTATTTATTGATGTTTCTTGACTTCTTCTCCAAATTTTTTTTGCTTCATGCGAAAGTAAATCGTCATTTATTTTAGCTATGAATATACGTGCGTATTTTCACGATCTATACACACCATTTCGGGATTAGTTAAGACGAAAACAACAATAAATATGGGCTTTTTTGAATCCATAAATCAATTCCACTAATTTCGTACTCATACGTTTTAGTCTGTCTCTAAGATGCTACTGTAAATGGTGGCCATCTTGCACAAGGTGTTTTTGTACTTGCATCTTCATTACTGCACAAACTCGAATATATTTGTTTCAAAGTAATTTTTTGTTCGAAATGTCGAATGTAATTTTTTTTTTTACATGGTTTCCCATTCCGGAAACTCTATCTAATATTATTTCTTCTTTCAAGAAATATCAATTCTGAATGTATGATTCCATCTTCGGATCATCTTCTAAAATATCAATACACAAACCCTTCTTTTTATTGACCACCAAAGATAGTTGTTCTCTTTTTTATTGGTGCAACTATTATGGCATTGCCATTCTTATTTTTGCTCACCCGAAGTTTTTTAGACGAGTTAGAATCATATGTGTATACTGACTCGGTCAAAGTTAAAAACATAATCAGATGTAATTTCATCACGATTTCAAATTTGTTTTTCAATCTACCACTTGGTACTGTAATATCGATCAAATCCCTTTGCTTTGGGATCATACGTGGTAGGCCATTCATTGATAGCCTTGCTAATGTTATCGACATCTGTAGACTATGTCACACATGGTCTTCCGAAATTTTCATTAGCAAGGTATGTCAGCTTAACAATTTTATGCTTTAATCAAATCTTCTTCTGTGATTTTGCGAAGTTACTAAGAAGTGATCTTTAGTACACATGGTGCTTGTGCTCTCTTGCATGAGAGAAGCCTGGTGTACAGTTATTTATCTAACTCGTGTGTTGTATTGACTCACTGTGAATGGTCATTAAGCGACCATGATTGTCAGTAGATCATATTTTTGAGCTTTGGCATGTCGTAATTCGATTTAGTTCTCTAAATCGTCCTTCTCATGCCTCTTTGTTATCCATCAAAGATGTTTCCTCATGTCTCGATCTTTTTGTTCTTTGCTGTGAAGAACATTGATCTTAATTCCGAATATATCTTTCCATTTTCGGGAATCTCAAAACTTCAGAAAATATTCCCATAATATTCTGCTTCAATGTCGCAGTTTGTGTGACTTTTTATTTTTTTATATTTTTGGTCAGCTTTTCAATTGCAGTTGAACACTGTACGTAGTGTGTGGCTATATTATCTCAAGCCAACTTCAGCTTTCTCCTTATATTTTGGCTCTCGTTATCTAATGCTTTCGTTGATCAGTTAAAAGGTGCAACTTCGAAGGCATATTTTCTTAATGATGGCATACTGGTTTCTCTGTGCTGTTAAGTTCTAATCTAGAATCAAGCTTCAGTATTGATCCTAAATCAATGGTAAATACTGAAGGTTACTATTAATCCTCATCTAAGCTTTATTAGCTATGAATCAATCTTTAAAAACCAAGATAAGGAAGTGAAGCTCGTTTTCTTCCTGTTTTGTTATCTCTGTATAGTGCTTTGGTTAGTTTGATAAGCCATCACCTTATGGCAAACTAATTGAAACTCTGATAGTGGTTGTTTATTCACTACTCATTATTATTCTTGTCAGTTTTATTTTTGCGTGTTCATCACATATAGCTAGATTGTGATATGTTTCTGGCAGTATAATTTTTGACTGTTCATCACATATAGCTAGATTGTGATTTGTTTCAACAACTGTACTCGTCAATATTTGTTTTGATCAGCAGTTTTCTTAGCAACAAATTTTTTTTGTTTCCTCTAATTGTTGTTGTTGTTGGTACACTGTGATTTCCCTGCATCAACAATTTCATTTTCGACCAAGTTGGTAATCTTGGTTTTTTTCAGATCAAAAATATCATTTTCTTTGGGTATTAATCCAAATTCAATTTTAAGAACAATTCCTCTCTGTGTTCATTGTGTTCTTATCAATTTAATATCTTGATGATCAAGTTTTCCAGAGTTTCTTGTTACTCTAGAAAACAAGTGTGGTCGATTCTTTTTATCGTTTTTTTCTTTCTCCTAATAATCAGTTCAGTCCGTTGATTTTCATGGACTCGGATAAAATTTCAATTTTAATTCCTCGTTAAAGCTAAAATTAGCTTTTCAATTGATTCTCATGGTCATGTTTGCTTTTTTTTTTTTTTTTTTTTTTTTTTTCTTTATTTCTTCGAATCAAGCCCATCCAATCCATTATTGTTCCAAAAGATTTTTAAGTATGTCACATCATCTGGACAATGCTGAACGGTGGAGTTAAAGGCTTCTGCTACGATCAAGGTCCATTAAGTCAAGTTTTCATACACTAGTGGTGTTGTGGCATCTCAAGTAACTACTCCGATGATGTCCAAGTTATAGAGTGAAGACCATACAGAAGAAGATCATAAAGATTGCTTCGCATTCATCTACTTCAACAACAGTTCAAGTTGAACATTTCAATTCTCTCCATGTTCAAGTTGATAAAGTCAGATTGTTATCGTGATGTTTTCTCTAGTTTTATCTCTAGTTTCATGTTTTCCCTCAGGCGACTCATGCCGGAGTTTGGAAACTCATTCCAATCTCGGATTTCATCATGATTCAGTCCTGTTCGATCTTTGCTTTCATTTTTTGCCCGGTTTTGTTTGGTTTCCTTCACCGCGTTTTTTGTTTTTAGGGTTTTAGTTTTTCTTCTTTCGTTTAGGTTCTAACCTTGCTTCCATGCCTAGGGTTACACGATCTCGTACCTTACTACACTCTCTTTCGCCTCAGGCATCCTCCTCCCATCCGCCAGAAGTTGGTATCTCTCTTTCGACAACAGCAGTCGCCTCCAACAATGTATGTCATTGCCCGTTCAAGAACATCCATGGCTGCTCCGATGGAGTCCATGGAAGAGGTTACGTCAAGGGGTCCTTTTTGAAGCACTTGCACGACAAACACTTGTTCTCAGAAACCAAAGAAACACAATGTTAGAGACACGATTGCTAGGGACTTGAATGTTTATCGAGGTCTAGAGACGGTGCTTTGTAATCTGCGTGTGTGGGCAGTAGTAGATGCTTGTATTTGCATGCTTGGACGAAGTCTTGTAAGGGACGAGAAGATGCCGTACACGATTGTATTCCGGGAGTCCATTCAATGGAGTGGGAGCCGACTTCCTTATTCATGGATTGGACAAACGGGTGAAGTACGGCCTGTAAGTTTGGAGAATGTATCGCTGTGTTGGTGCTTCTTGATGAGGATCGACAAAGGCTGTAGAGACTCTCTCTACAGACTTGCTGAATGTTGTTTTTCAGTGTCAAATACCTACCGTCTCCTGCATCCCCCACAAGTGTAGTCTGGCTTTTTCAAGGGCTCTCAAAGGTTGTCTTGATCGGATTCTATCAAACCCTTCCATGCTGAATAATTGGCTTCGTCTGCGCTCACCCCGCCCGTTTACGACGTCGTTATATCAACCTAAATGTTCACCGAGAGGAAGTCGACTAATCGTAAGCGTTTACAGTGACATCAATCCTTCATGCACTTAATGAGTGGAAGGAACCCAACGGTTGTTTCACCATGGTGAACAAACTCCTCCAGCAGCCAGTTCGGTGGAGTTCTGTTGATGAGAAGAAGGTTGGTGAGAAGCAGCAAGTAGCCAACATTGCGGATGTCAACGGAAGATTAATGCCGGGTATTTTGCAGTCCGCAATACGCGTGTTGTCATCGTCGGTGGGTTACTTTCCGTATGAAGAAAAGACTTATCTTTGATTTGCTAGATAAACATCCCTCCGCTCCCTCCCGAGGTTCCTTTAGATGATTTAACGGTATTGAACCTATTTTTGTTGGTCCAAAGGTCTGTTTTGAGAGCTATTAAAAGTTTTCCTAAAGGCACGTCGTGTGGTCGTGATGGTTTGCGAGCGCGACGTTTAGTCGATGTCTTTAGTGGAGCGGCGGACAAAGTGGCGGATGACTTGCTTTTGTCTATTTCTCGGGGTTATCAACCTTTGGTTGGCTGGTAAATGCCCTAGTGTATAAGGGAGAATATATTGCTAGCGCACCTTTGACACCATTGCTTAAGCCTGGAGGGGGTCTCAGGCCTATTGCAGTTGGCATGGTTTGGCGCAGATTAGTTTCCAAGGTGGCCGCTTTACGCCGTTGGAAAGGACATGACCTCTTACTTACGAGACTACCAATTTGGGGTTGGTGTTCCGGTGGGAGGCGAAGGTATTCTACATGTCAGAAATCGCCTTTTAGAGATGAAGGGTCATTCAGACAAAATGTCAATGTTGCTAATTGACTTTTCTAATGCCTTCAATATGGTGAGCAGATCTCAGCTTATCAAGGAGGTCCGTCTTCATTGCCCAGGTATTTCTCGTTGGGTAGAATTTTGCTACCTTCGCCCGGCTAAGCTTTACTATGCACAATATATTTTGTCTTCTGCACTTGGGGTGCAACAAGGTGACCCCCTCGGTCCCTTGTTATTTGCTTTAACTCTTCACCCCTTAGTGAAGTCTATTGCATCTCGTTGCACTCTTGATTTACATGCATGGTACTTGGATGACGGCACAATTGTTGGTGACACTCTAGAGGTAGCTAAGGCTTTGCGTATAATTGAATACGAAGGACCAAGTAGAGGGTTACACCTCAATATAAAGAAAACGGAAGTATTTTGGCCTTCCTGCTGATCCCGGAAGAACGAGAAGATGGTGTTTTCCCCTCGGATATTGGTAGACCTTCTAAGGGTGTTAAACTGTTGGGTGGTCCAGTGAGTTTGGATATGAACTTCGTCAGCGACATGTTATTGAACAGGGTGCACAAAACTGTTCAATTAATGGAGGCGATCAAAAAACTCAAGGACCCTCAAAGTGAGATGCTCTTACTTGAATCGTCTTTGGCGTGTCTAGACTTTATTTTGCAATGCGAACTACCAATCTTGCTGCTCTCATTTCCGCCACCGATCTTTATGATGACAAGTTATATCGGTATTTGAGGCTATTAATTATCGGACATGGTGCGGGTTTTGGCCCTCTACGGAAGAGATTAGTCACTTTGCCTATTAAGGATGGTGGACTTGGTATTTATACCATGGCCGACACTCGTGCTTATTGTTTTCTTGCTTCTCGAGACGCACTACTTGGGTGCGTAAAGTGATCCTTGGTGATTTATTCTCAACGTGACGAGGTTCAACTTATCAGTTGGCTCTTCAGACCTTTACCCAGGTATGTGGATTACCGTCTACTTACCGTGTCAATGATTCTGCCCCCCCTTCCATGCACTCCCTGGAAGTAGTTTATTTTGATGCGGTCCAAGAAGCAAATCCCAGACCAATTTCTAATGTCTGCAAGAGATTCCGTATTATGGCAATGCAACCGTGTTAAACATGCCCAAGATTATCTGTTGGAAGTACCCATTAGTGGTCTTAATCAATGCCTTGGACCTCGACAATTTAGAGCTGTGCTTTGTTATCGCCTTGGTATTCCTCTGTTTGCTGATAATAGTTTATGCCCAAGTTGCAACAAATCTATGGACATTTTTGGAGATCATGCGCTTCACTGTGCCAAGGACATAGGTTATAAGTTTCGTCATGACGTTGTTCGTGATGTTGTCTTCGATATTTGTTACAAAGCCAATGTGCCTACGCGCAAGGAGGTTCCTCTCGGTCTTCGATCAGATGATGGCAAAGATCTTAAGCCCGCTGATATCCTCGTTTTCAACTGGGAGAATGGGAAAGATGTTTGTATGGATGTTACAGGTGTCTCTCCTTTCGCTGGTGATGGTGTCCGCTCCTTTGTCCCTGGTAAGGCTATCTCTGGTGCTGTTTCACGTAAACATACCAAATACTCGGACAAGTGTGCTGCACATGGATATGGATTGGGTGTTCTGGCTTTTACTACCTTAGGCGAACTTGGTGAGGATACTTTAGCTTTTTTCAAGCGTCTGAAGAATTGTCTCTTTAGCAATGACGCTAGTAGTGGAGTAGGTAAGTTCATTTTTTATAGATTAGGTGTTGCTATTCAAAGAGGAGTTGGAGCCCAGCTTGTCTCCAGGTTGCCAACCTAGAGCTTTGTATGTAATAATTATATTTATTTACAATTAATTCAGTGGTGGATTAATTTCTATTAAAAATCATTGTCTTAATTATATTGTAATTTTCATTATTCTTAAGTCAATTAATCCAGTTGATACACTAAGCCTTAATCTTCTAATTATGATTCTTCATTTACGTAAAGATTCATATAATTAATAGATTTTATTTATTCAGATGGAATTTTTATATCTTATTAAATATTGGCGTTGGTAATTAATATGATTTATATCTGAGTCTGCATAAATTTTAACATGGCTCAGATTTTGGTATTAATAATAAATATCTTATTCATAGGAAAATTTATTGTCCTTTAAGTCTAATATTGTTCTAAGCATTCAAGTACTATAAACATCACTTCATGTGTATGATTTAGTGATTTAGTGAATCATTTATTGGACTAAAGATAATCTAGGTATAAAATCGTTAACAAGTTGGTCTTATATTATTTATAGTCTGGTTTGAACGAAAAATACATAATTCTAATATGTTATTAGTTAACTTTACAAAACTTAACCATAAAATAGCGCTGTCAATATTCCATAGCTATTTAATCATAATAATTACTATTTTAGCTATATATCTTTAATGAAATTTTAGTTAAGTTAAATTCAATATGACACTAATTGATAAACGCTAATTACTTATTAAAATTATTATTACTTTGATTATCATCTATGATTATTATTATAATATATAATTATTAACATTAATGGTTGAACTATTATTCCAACTATTCTGTCAAATATTATTAAGTCCCAACAAATTATTAACATTTATGTGATTATAAATCGTTGACTCCACGTATAGGTATAGGTGCTTAATAAATTTCTATGTCACTTTCAGGATTTATCAATAATACTAATCTTACTATTTTTAGTATTGAATTGTCTACATGTTCATACTTTTTAGATTAATTATTCTCTAATCTATATTAGTAAAGTTATTGGTGTACCCTACAATTTTTACTTCAATACATAAACAAACAACCAAACAAACAAATCAATCAATCAAATAAATCTTTTAATTATTGATAGCTTTTAGTGATTAAGATTTATTTCACAACCCAACCCAGTTCTAAACTAATCTAGTTCACTAACTGGCACTGGCTAATTCCTATTATTTCCCATATAAGATCTAATAGTGAACTCTGATACCAACTTTGTAGCGCCCCCTAAGCTAGCAGCTGACTAATCCAAGAGATTAACTAAATAAGAGGCACTAAATCTAAAGCATTTACTTAAGCATTCAATTAAGAAATCAACAAAACTTGACCCAAAAACTAGCCCCGTTCTGAAATATATATATACAAGAACTTCTCTCAAATGATACATATACAATAGTCATTTAGATTACAAATAGAATATACAAAAAAATAAACATAGCAGAAGTTAACCAACTACGAACTCGACTCCTTGAAGCTTCCGCTGCGCAACTCTGATTTGTCTCTGAAACTGAAAGTGGGAATGGGTGAGCACATCATCCCTAAAAGGGGTGCCCAGTAGGAATAACATTTAACTTTCATGTAATCATTGGAAATGATTTGAAAACAATTCATGTTTTCCCTAACACTAAACACAACCAATTCGCAGAGTAAACATTCATGTATATGGAACTAACTCCTTCCAAATAATGTACTAATATGGTTATTCAACCTCAACCTATATAGCTAATATGGTGATTCAGCCTCCACCTAGTTATTGCATAAAATCTCGAATTCATGTATATATAAATGAAGGAGCAGTAACCTATATACCACGGATGGAAATTCTCATTTCCAAGCAATCAGATGGAAATTCTTATTTCCCAACCAATTCATACAGACATACAAAACATTACAACTCCTTTCCAAACCATGGAAAGATTAAAGAAATCAACAATACTTTTGGAATTTTAAATAAAACAATGCATGGAATACACAACCAGACAATGCATGAATTTGTTAAACATAAAACCTTGTAAAAGAAAACAACAATAATCACAAAAGAGCTAAATATAAATTCCCACCTCTTTTGATAACAATCCACGCCTACCTCGAGATCCACGATCCACCGGTTCATCCTTTGAATCGATCGTTGTTATTATAGACTAACTGTTAATTACATAAGAAGTCTAAGAATCTAGCCAGAAAGGCTCAGACAAACATCATACAAGTTTATCTAATGTTTCTAAGTCCATTCATGACTTTACACATCTTCATTATCCATCTCTTGCATATCTAAAGGTTTACTGATTCAATCAGATTAATTCTAAAGTCCAATAGTAAGTCTTAGAAATATCTACAACCTTGTAGAAGAAGCCAAAGTCTAATTCGGACCAAAAGGGGTCCGATTCATCTAATTAAGAAAAACTAATCCTAAGCCCAAGCCCACGATCCGCGGGCTTACTCCGTCCCGGCCCATCAAACCGACCCGTTAATAAAAGGTTTGGTCCATCTAAGTCAACTAACGGTCAAACTTAACAGCCAACGGGTCTCTAACAAATAACGTCCAGTTAAAGGTCAAGTCCAGGTAAACTAAGTCAACAGTCCAACCCAGTCAAGGTTCACTGAGTCAGGTCTGGTTAATGAATCAACTCAGGGTTTGACTGATTCACTTCAGTCAGATGATCTAAGTCAGATGAGAAAAAGTTCTTTCAATGTCATAATTTAGGGATTACATTTTGGGCAGGTTAGAAAGAGACTCAACTGCTGAATTTTGTTGAGATGACTTGGATGAACGAAACAGGGAAGGTATGGTCGTTACATTTGGTTATATTTGGCTTAAGCATCGGATTGGAGATAAACAGGGGAAGTATGGTTACGTGAAATATTCTCGGGATTTTCTCGAGCTGTTTTGTGGAAGATACGTGGATATTTATTCCCTGCAAGAGTTCTACTCATTCTAGGAAATTTATGGAACGTGTTTGAAGAGTTTTCAATGCATGGGAATCACCAGCAGATGCGTGCAAAGAAAAAAAGAAGGAAATATTTCATGTAAATGGCAGGGGAGTAAAAGAGGATTATTCTTGAGTTAACTACGAGATTCGATGGTGCTATTGGTTATAAAAAGGATCCTGAGGACTCATAGTAAGGGGATAGAGAGTTTGGGAGAGTTTAGAGCGTCAATAGAGCCGAGAAAATCAAGTTGCAGAGAACACACTTCTACGGCTGCTGTGAAGAACACGAAGAACATAAGACGCACGCAGGACCGTCGTTCTTCAACAGTGTTAACGACTCGCACTTGTGGGTCGTAGTTTGGAGGTAGACTTAAAGAAACGGTAACAAAATGACAGCTTAATATTTATCGTTCTTCAGAATTCGGTTTGAAAAAAAATAATTGTTACAAACCCGATTTTTCATTATTTCTCCCTTATTCATCATTTGTAAACCATTTTTGAGCAATGAAATCAACTTTTGAGCGTGTTTTCAACATGATGAGCTAAACCCATCCTCTGGGGCGACGGAGTAAGCTATCTTGCCAATGAAAAAGTGGTAATTCTTAATTATTTAATTTGTGCAATTTTTAATTATGATTATTTGCCTAGATTGAAAATAGATTTTATGATTTTTGTTAAACAATTGTATTTTCTATTGATGGAATATGCTTTCCCTAGGGTTTTGATATCCCATGCTTTAGATTAACATTTGTTGTTTCTAAAAAATCTACTTTTGCAATAGTTGAGAATGATATTGAACGTGTGAAATTGCATGATTGTAATTAGTATCACTTTGGAATTGGTAAATAGCGGAATCCTAGCCCCAACTCTCCATAATTTCCAAACAACTTTTTAATTGAGCTTGTTATTTTTATTTACAAAATTAAGTCTAAAAATCTGCTTTCACAAGTCTTGAACTTAACCTACTACTACAACAACATTGAAAATAACCATCAATTTTTTATGCCCAGACGCGACTTGTCTTTAGGCTAGAGTTTTTATATTTTTTTTTAGGTTTTTATTTATTTGTTCTTCTTTACGTTTTTGGGTTTTTGTCTTTTCCTTTCAGATTTTGGGATTTGGTGCGAAAGAAAAATTTGCCAAAGCTTTTGGTGGATACTTAAAGATTTGGAGTTAAAGACAAAGCGAAAGGAGCGAAAGAAGAAGATTTTTTTTATATTTTATAAAAAAAAAGATATATAAAAAAAAAGAGAGAGAGATATTTTTTTATTTTTTAAGACTTTCCTTTTCTTTTGTACTTTATTTTTGGACTTTGGAGTTGGACATTTGGACATTCTTTGATTATTTTTTTTAAACCCTACGGAAGAGTAGTATTAAATATAAACTGTGTGCAGAGAAGGACGACGATTACGATATCGTCTCGACCCCTCGGGTTCGTACATGACATAGGAGTCGCGGCCCGAGTCGACTGCAACGGTTCATCCCCCGTCTGGAACGGGAGGTAAGTTTGTCGAAACGCTCGCGAATCCTCCGTCGGCCGGTTATCAGATTCCTTCGTTTGCATATATGTCGAGAACCGAATCCGTCTCGCTTTAATTTCCTAGTAAAGGGCAAGGCATGGCCATACAAGATAAGGGTTCGGATTTCATCACCGTTTCTTTCTTGCCCGCCTTAGGAAAACGATACTTAACGCGAACCTAAGCTTTAAAATTTGGAATAGAATGAGACCTATAGGGTAACGAGCTTAATAGGAAAGTCGTTCGAAAAATATTGGTTACTCTTTTAAGCATACTTCGAAGTTCATGATGGTTTCTGTGAGTTGAATGCGTGACTGCGTCACCTTGTAATGCGGTGAGGTCTTGGGTATCAAAGCTTCACACAGCTTCCCTCGCCTTGATTCAACTTACTTTGACTCGGATTGATCCAGAGGGGTTCGCTTAAATTGTAACGAATTCCCTTTCGAAGGATTAGAAGCTGGTCTAGAAAACAATCTAAGTGGAGCCATCATGCTTTTTGTTTGCTAGACATCATTAGGTTTGCTGTGGTGGAGTCAGCCTTGTTAGTGTTTGCATAGAACTTCCCTTCCCTTTTGGAATTTTTCTATTTCTTTTGTTTTTTTTAGTGTATGCCCGAGGTCATTAGAGAACGAGCTTGGAAAAGAAACACTCTAGGTCGTTTGATTAGTGACAAACCTAGTAGTTCTTCTTGTGAAGGCGGGGAACTCGAAGACTCTTCTTTTGAGAGCCCCGTTTTTGGAAACTTCGCTTTGAGAATTGTCTCTTTGTGAGGAAAGTACCCCTAGTACTTCAAATTGTGCAACGATGGCTACTTTGAAAGATTACATGTTCCCAACTAGGACCAACCGAGCTTCGTGTATTAAATTTCTAGCCAATACGGCTAATTTCGAGATAAAACCTAGTCTTCTTTAGATGATCCCTATATTCTTAAGAAAAGATGATGAGAACCCTTATTTTCATATTAGGGACTTTGAGGAAATTTGCGGGACAGTTAGAATAAAAGACCTTACTGATAAAGTCTTGAAACTTAAGATGTTTCCCTTTTCCTTGAGAGATAAAGCCAAGACCTGGCTGAACAACGTACCATCCAGATCCATTGAAACATGGCAGGAACTGATTTCAGCTTTCTATATGAAATTCTACCCTAAGCATAAAACTGCAGCTGTTAGGAAGAAAATTAGTGCTAGTGTGCAACAAGAGGGAGAGTCTCTTTATAGGTTTTTAGAGAGATTCAATGATCTCCTATCCCAGTGTCCTCACCATGGATTTGATAAGATGAAACTTGTGGAGATTATTTATAATGGTTTAGACTATTCGACTAAATCCATGGTCGAGTCTATGTGTGCTTGGTGAGTTCACAAATAAAACTGTTGATGATGCTTTTACCTTCTTAGGAACTATCGCTGAAAAATCCAAACAGTGGGAGTCTTGTGTTGAACCGCCTAAAAGACTCTTGGTCAATAGAAGTAGCACCAATTTGGTAGATACAAGCTTCGAGTCAGATGCTAAGTTTGTTGCTTTGTCTAGAAGGTTAGAAGCTTTGGAAATGGGTCAGTCTAAAAATAGGTCCCTTGTTGAACCTAATAGAGCCTCTCAAGTCTCTAGTTGTGGAATAGAGCCCGATAACTCATTTTGGGAAGGTCATGTTAGTGAAGAACAAGCCCATGTTGTCTATAACAACGCTAGGTTTGAGAACCGTCGAAGTTTGACCCCTACTCGAGAGACCTACAACCCCGGTTGGAGAAACCATCCTAATTTTTCTTGGTCTAAGGGCCGAGAATCAAGGACATTCTAGTAATTCTCAGCCTCCCCGGGTTTTGGTTATACTCGGAACCCTTCGAGGTCAAACCCGGTTTGTAACACTTCTCGAAAAAAGATCTCTACCTTAGAAGAAGCTCTTACTATGTTAGTAAAGAACCATGATATGTTATCACCAACCACCTTAGCTTTCAACAAGAAACCATGCGCAGAACCATAAGGATAATTCCCTGGACTCTTGCTAAATTATAACTTCAAGTCGGCCAAATAGCTAAGTATTTAAGTGAGAGAGAAGAAGGTAAGTTTCCTAGTCAATCTCAACCCAATCCTAGGGGGTCCATCAAATATCTTTAATTGGTGAGGAATCATCAAACCATGTGAACTCGATAAAAACCCTTAGGAGCGGTAGAACGGTAGACAATAAGGTAGCCATGCCTAGTGGACATACTGTAGTTCCACCTTCTACGTCCCAAGAGGAACCCGTAGCTGAGGAAACTGAAACAATCCCTAAGGAGTCCCAAGAAATTCCTGATAGGACTACCTTTGTTCCTAGAGCCCCATTTCCGCAGTTGTTAGCACCAACAAAGAAGGAGTCGACTTTCAACGAGATAATGGAAACATTTAAGCAGGTGAACATTAACATTCCTTTGTTAGAAGCAATTAGGCGAGATGCCCGCTTATGCCAAGTTCCTTAAAGATCTTTGTACACGAAAGCGTAAGCTTAATGTCAAAAAGAAAGCTTTTTTACGGTCAAGTAAGTTCCATTCTTCTCCAACCAAACACCCCTAAGTATAAGGACTCTGGATGCCCCACTATTTCTTGTCCGATTGGTAATCACATGGTCGATAAAGCTTTACTTGACTTAGGAGCTAGTGTTAACTTACTCCCATATCATGTATACACCCAGCTAGGTCTTGGTAAGTTGAAACCGACTAAAATGACACTACAATTAATAGATAAGTCTCGTAAAAGTCCCTCGTGGTGTCATAGAGGATGTTCGATTGAGGTTGATAAGTTTATTTATCCAAAGGATTTCGTTGTTCTAGACACCCAACCTTTCAAGACCCAAATGCTCAAATCCCAGTGATTCTAGGTCGCCCATTTTTAGCCACAGCCAACGTTGTCATCAATTGTAGGACCGGGCTTATGAACATATCCTTTGGTAATATGACCACTGAACTAAATCTCTTTAATGTTACTAGACAACCTTCTGAGAATGATGATTTAGAAGAAGTGAATATGATTAGCACTTTAGTTCAGGATTTAGTTCAGGATAATTGGCATGACACTCTACTTGGAGATTCTTTAGATGAATTTGAGGAAACCATTCTCTTAGACCAGATGTGTGATCAATCTTTAGAAGAATACCTTGAGTATTTTAAAGACTCTACGGACCCAGAAATTCAGGCAATAGTGTTAGGTCTTTCTAAGAGTAATGATGACCCTAAGTTTGGGGGTAGAGAACTAGAAGAAGCTCTTGAGTATTTTAAGGACTCTGATGATCCAGAAATTCAAGCAATAGTTAGAGGTTTGTCTATGAGTATTGAAATCCCTACGTTTGGGGTTAGTGATGGTTCTTGTGATTGTCATGTATCCCTAATTAGAGTCCCTAACTTGGGACTCGAGCCATGTGCGTCTGAGATATTACTCGAGTCTATTCAGACTCAGCAACCCGATCCTCCTGATACTGTCCAGGAGGTAACCCAGGTATTAGAGACCCATTTTGCAGATGAACCAATTTATCGAGACACATATATGAAGTTCAATAACGCGCCCCAGATAAACCCAGTTGTCTTGACAGATGCCTTAGATGAGAATGTGCTCCTTCTATTCATTTTTCTGAACCAGTGCAGTTGTCTGATATTGGTGTTAGCTCTATTTGGTCTTATGGACCCACAACTATTTCGGATATTGGTGTATGACTTTGGAAGGTGGAGATCCTTTTTGAGGTATTTGATGTCTGACTGAAGACTTTAAACTTAGCACTCCTTGGGAGGTATCCCTTCCTCATGCAACATGGTAATATTTTTCCTCATTTCCTTCTAGTGGTAACGGTTTCTCCTTGTTCATGTTTTTAATTTCATCTTTAGAACATTGAGGACAATGTTAGATTTAAGTTTGGGGGTATGGGAGAAACTTTTTAGTTGCAATAAATAAAACTCCAGATCCTAGAAATTTATGTTTATTAAGGATGGCACTAACCAATCTAAGTGGATGGAAGCATCTTGGTTATAGGATTTGAGGAACCAATATGATTAGATGGAAACATCTAAAGAGTCTATTCATAAAAGCACAAATCTCAGGTGTTAGAAAAAGAAAACATGGTAGTTTCGCCATATCCTCGTGATAGAAACATCGAAAGAATCCTGATCACTTCTTTTATTTTTCTCTTTACCATTGCTAGGGTGAAATAGAGTGACTGAGATACCAAAAAAAAAAAAAAAAATTAAAAAATTGAGATCAGACCACTAGACCAACCGGAATAAATACAATAAAGTCGATCACTGGTATCCTTGTATATGCCAGCTGAGTTGACCTAGAGTTAGGATTATCGACCACTGGTCCCCTTGTATATGCCAGTGTGTTGATATTAGTCCAGACCAAGTATCTCACCCATTAGGATAGGTTCACCTTAGTCAACATCATCCACGTTTTTCTCTACATCCATCTTCTTAATCTATCCATGTGATTGGTTGACTCCGGTTTATGATGTCTAGAAACTATCTGAGTAGTGCTCTGTCACTTTGTATGAATTTTAGTATGCTTGAGTGCAAACTCGTGTACAATAATTGGAATTTCGCATCAGGGTACTTCCTCCTGTAGTCAATAAGTATGCCAACCAAGGAGATTCTTTAGTGCCTTCCAAGGTTCTGCATAGATAGCTAGGGTCTGGAGTAAAGGTTTAGTGGGTACACCTCTGGTAAACCCTCCGGAGACAACACTCCGCCACTAGGGACACCTAGCGGTTTAACGGCTTGCAGCACGTGCTAAGTGTAGTAATTTTATTTTCTAAAATAAATTTGCTCGAGGACTAGCAAATAATAAGTTTGGGGGTATTTGATAGACACATTTTTGTGTGTAATTTGATCTCAATACTATATATTGTTGGCACTCGATTTTGTATTAATTTTGGTGTTTTATGTGTTTGTAGGTATTTTTGGGCAATAAACATTTTTGGAAAAATCGGCTCGAAAAGTTGGCTAAAGCACCCGGAGGACACGTGTTATTCGGACTCTCAATGTAGGATAAGGGGCACCTCAATTACTAAGGGGCACCCACAGGATATTCGCACCCCAAGTAGCTGGATAAGGGGTGATTTAAGATTTTTCTTAGTTTTCGTAGTAGTAATTAAGATTCGTTCTCTCAGACTTGCGAAGATTAAATTTAAAGGTTTAAACAAAAGCGAAAATAATAAACAAAAGCGAAAATCACTGGGCCTAGGATTCCACCGAATTCATATCAATAGGTTCAATTTATTTATTCTCAACAATTAAAGCTCAATAAACAAAATAACACCGACTCTTATTTTTGCCAAGGTAGACTCTCAAAAGATTAATTGTATCCCTAAGCATAGATTATCTAAACAAAGCATAACCTATCTAATTGAATAACAACCAATTTAATCAAATCATAATTCTATTTTAATTAGTGCAAAAGCCAAATAAAGAATTAATTAAAATTACCCACGTATGAAATTCGGCTTCCTCCGTCGACCCAGTGTAGGGGCTTAGCTACTCATGATGTAGACACACTCAAAATTCATTTTTATTACCCAAATGGTGTTTACAATGAAGAAAAGAAGAGAAAATACAATAAACCGGGAATTTGCAACGTTTACAAGCGTTGCAAACCCACTCTTACGAAGAATAACAAGAACTCGTCGCGAATGACAGTCTTATCTCTTCCGTGTAAACGGCGCTTTTCTTACGACTGTCTTTCATAGTCCGTTCTTCACTTCTTCACTATTTTTTTCTGCTGCTGCTGCAGATTACTCTGCAGCACTTCTCTCGACTCTTTAGCCTCCCCAATCACTCGATGTCACTCTCTGTGATCCCAGCTCCCTTTATATACTCGACAGGCCTCAAATATCTCGTGATAACTGCTGATAATCTTTGCCGTAAAGAGAGAATATTTCCTGAGATATTTTCTTTGTTTTCCTACCAAGTTACGGGATTTGCTTCCAATTTTATCTCTTTCACACGTCTTATGGTCGTGTACACGTCCCATAGTGCTCATAACACAAGACAATCCTCCCCGAGCATACTCCAAACTCTGTTTTGCAGAGAACTTCCCTGTTTTGTTTCAAAACACGTAACAATCCTCATCACTCGAATCTAAGTCACTTACAGACCCTGGTTCATCGAAACAGGATGGTACAACTCCAAAGTCATGCTTGAATCTCACCCAAATTCTTCACAGGTGAGAATAAAATTTTCCGGTGAAGAGTATACCCGAGAATACCATTTTCTTCAAATTCACGATTCTAGCCAATTCCGGTCGACTCAAAGGCTATCACCAACCCTGATTATACATTAAGAACAAACCCAATTAATCAACGATCGAGTCTCCCTCTAACAACTCCAAAACTTGAACCCTAATTTTTCCCGAATCAAGTTGACTTAAAATCCACCACTCTAGCCAATTCCAATCGAAACGGAACCCATTACCACCTCTGTTAGATCAATTCCAACAAACCCATTTAATTTCAAATTTTTTAGTCTCTTTAAATCACGCCCAATTTCCAAACCCTAATTCTGTTTCCATTAAAACCAATTTCCCGCCAAAACTGAAAATTCAAAAGGTTGAAGATGACTGCCCCTTATCCAATCCGAGAGTGCGAATAGTAATTAGGGTGCCCCTTAGTAATTGGGTGCCTTTTATCCAAAACTGAGAGTCCGAATAACATGTGTCCTCCGAGGTACAAAAATCACTTTTCGAGCAACTTTCTCCGTAAGAGCTTATTTCACAAAAACACCTACAAACAAGTTTATTAGTGAAAAAATGAGTCCCAGCTAATGTATTTATGGGTGAAAATGCGTCGCACTTTCGTGCTCATCAAGGGGCAACCTCATCACCTTTTTTTGAAAAGGATTTTTGGAGGGAAAAAGTTCTTTCAATGGAAGAATTTAGGGATTACGTTTTGGGCAGGTTAGAAAGAGACTCAACTGCTGAATTTTGTTGAGATGACTTGGATGAACGAAACATGGAAGGTATGGTCGTTACATTTGGTTATATTTGGCTTAAGCATCGGATTAGAGATAAACAGGGGAAGTATGGTTACGTGAAATATTCTCGGGATTTTCTCGAGTTGTTTTGTGGAAGATACGTGGATATTTATTCCCTGCAAGAGTTCTACTCATTCTAGGAAATGTATGGCACGTGTTTGAAGAGTTTTCAATGCATGGGAATCACCAGCAGATGCGTGCAAAGAAAAAAAAAGGAAATATTTCACGTAAACGTCAAGGGAGTAAAAGAGGATTATTCTTGAGTTAACTACGAGATTCGATGGTGTTATTGGGTATAAAAAGGATCCCGAGGACTCATAGTAAGGGGATAGAGAGTTTGGGAGAGTTTAGAGCGTCAATAGAGCCGAGAAAATCAAGTTGCAGAGAACACACTTCTGCTGCTACTGTGAAGACACGAAGAACTTAAGACGCACGCAGGACCGTCGTTCTTCAACAGTGTTAACGACTCGCACTTGTGGGTCGTACTTTGGAGGCAGACTTAAATAAACAGTAACAGCGACAGTTAATATTTATCGTTCTTTGTAACAGTTCGGTTTGTAACAAAAATAATTGTTACAAACCCGATTATTCATTATTTCTCCCTTATTCATCATTTGTAAACCATTTTTGAGCAATGAAATCAACTTTTGAGCGTGTTTCCAACATGATGAGCTAAACCCATCCTCTGGGGCGACGGAGTAAGCTATCTTGCCAATGGAAAAGTGGTAATTCTTAATTATTTAATTTGTGCAATTTTTAATTATGATTATTTGCCTAGATTGAAAATATATTTTATGATTTTTGTTAAACAATTGTATTTTCTATTGATGGAATATGCTTGCCCTAGGGTTTTGATATCCCATGCTTTGGATTAACATTTGTTGTTTCTAAAAATCTACTTTTGCAATAGTTGAGAATCAAACCAACGTGTGAAATTGCATGATTGTAATTAGTATCACTTTGGAATTGGTAAATAGCGGAATCCTAGCCCCAAACCTCTCCATAATTTCCAAACAACTTTTTAATTGAGCTTGTTATTTTTATTTACAAAAATTAAGTCTAAAAATCGATTTCACAAGTCTTGAACGAACCTATTACTACAACATCATTGAAAATAACCATCAAACACAAACCATTATCCTTCACAGATGCTCAACCTCCTTCCGATTTTGTTCATACTTATCTCTGTTCCACCTGCAACCCAAACTCAAGAACCCTAAATCTCAAATCCAATAAGAACCTTAATTTCTGATTCAGAATCTCAATACATCCGACTATGTTTCAATTAAGAACAAACCCATCATTAATCCAATCTCCTTTACATCATCTTCATCTTTTAATTCCTCTCTGAATTTCTTACAAACCCTAACTCACTGATTCTTCATCAAAACGACTTCATATCATTCTATTAAACATAAACCCATCTCAATTCCGTCTCATTCATCACTAATCGAACTTCTAAACAACCTTTTGAGAAAAGCCTAATTCTTGAATACATCACAGAACAACTCCATATTCAGTTTAACTTCAACCATAAACTCTAATTCATATCACACCCATATCTAATTAACCTTCTAGAGTATCAATTTCATCTTCAACATCTTGTCAGAACAATTCTTTTTAAAACCCTAACTTCACTTATAGAAAACATCAATTTCTTCTTCTCCCTGGGCTTAATCGACAACAACCTCAGTTCCTTCATCATCTACATACACAACCTCATCACTTAATTTCCTCAATCAATTCTCACCCTAATCTCATAAATCTCTCACCGGCGAAAACAAGAAGAAGAGAAGAAGAAAACAAAAGAAAAAGATGAAAGAACAAGAAAAGAAAGAATTAGAAGAATTAAGAGAAAGAGAAACGAGAGTTATATTCTAGATCTTAGGATAAGGTCGACCAAAACTTACTAAAGGCGCCGAAAACTTGATACGGGCAGCCAATGCGGCTAAATTTCAAGATGACCATTTTTCCCTTCAACAAATTTGACGATTACTTCTTCATCTGGTATCCGTTTGACACGTTCGAGTTGTCTATTTCGCATAACTTTTCGAGATCTAACTAGTGATACTATTTTCGTATATAAATCGTTATTAGATTAATTACTATTAATTAACGTTCGTGTTAAAGTAATCGGGATATTATCGACTAATTCGTCTCTAGACTAGTCTAATAGCCTTGACGAGCTTGAGGGTCTTTACAGTTCTCCTCCCTATATTCCAAACATGAACAAGGCAAGTCAAGACAACGAGAGGCAAGTGTTGATACAACCGTATTCAAACACCGGAACTATAGCTTACATCCCGCAAGCCGATTCACTTTCTACGATACAAGTCATACATAGCCAACACCTTCACAATCTCAGCACCTTCTTCGCTTCCCTCCCTAAGATCAACCCCATCTCCTTTACTTTGTGACAGAAACAAGTCTGGAACAACCATTTCTTGGTTTAGGCCGGATTTGCACAGATTGATTTCTCGAATCTACAAGCACTCCCGTGCAGTGCATTTGTTTAAGGTTTAGACTCATTTCTCATCCACACACCCTAAATTACCAAAGCCGGCAGAAATAGTTTTCACCCATAAACACAAGGATTTGCAGTCACTTCAATATTACTCCTTTTGGAACTGATATTGGTGGTCCAAAGGTTCTGAGTAAGGCTAGCATCAAAAAGATGAAGCAATCTTGAACCAGTACTCTAGCAAGTATTTCTGCAGCAACAAGCTCTGAACTTGCTCGTCTTCAAGATGAAGTTGACTGCATGAAAGAGCAGTTGGAGTATGCTGAAGCTGAAAATCCAAATCTAATCGAGAGGTTTTATGAAATTGCTAGATATTATTATGGGAAAAGTGAATGATCTCTGCTCCAGTTAATCTATTGCTGGACTTTCTTGGCTTGTTAAACTGGTTATGTTATTTGTTTAAACTTCTTGAACTTAATATTATGGTGATGTAATAACTTTTATGACACCTTAGCTTTGAATGATTATTTTTCTTTCAATTAAATTGCTAATTGTTCTAAGTTCTTAAGAAGTACAAATAAACTTGTTCAAAAGTTATCTCTATTATGTCGGTATGAAAGTATTGCTAGAAGATAGAATGAACTTTTGACATTACAAAAGTTAAAGCATTTTATGTCATCGTTTTGATGTAAAAAAAGGATAAATCTTTTGTTTACAAGGATTAAGTCTATTATATGTCATTGTGCAAATAGAGATGGAAAATAGAATGAATCCTTGTTTATTTCGCAGTATTGGTTGATCTAAGATCCACACTTTGTGCACACATTGTGTTGCTCTGTAAGGTTCCTTATGTTTGAGCATGACCAACTGAATTGATCATTCTCTTGTGGTGAATTTGGTTGTTTCTCCGTAAGTTTTCTTATGTCGAGCATGACCAATTGAATTGATCACGTTGTGGTTAATTTGGTTGTGTATTCCAATTAAATTAATCGTGGGTTTTCTTGTGGTTAATTTGGTTGTATTTTTCGATTGTATTAATCATGGGTTCGCTTGTGGTTAATTCAATTGAATATTTTGGATACAAATTCACGCTTTCATGAGATTTTTTTTTATCCAAAAGAAATCCTTCTTTTCTTGTAAAATCAAGGTCGCCTTTGTTTTTCTTTCGGGAATGACATTTTATGGGGGAGAGTTCTTTTTGAACTTGTGCTTAATTGCCAAATCTTTTTGGGGAGTGCGGCTGTGGCATATTAAATGGGTTATCTTGTATCTGTATAAACTCCTTGATGAATGCATTTAGCTTCGGCTTTATGATGGCATCTAAATAAGTTGATATGGTATTCTCTTTTGGTCATTAAGTATCTCTGTGAAATTTTCATGAGGATCCCACTAGTTTTCATACCTTTGCCAATTTATATTGACAAAAAGGGGGAGAATTAATGTGTAGTGTGATACTACAAATACATATGGTTTATGGATCATTATGTAAGGGGGGAGTGGTTTTCATGTTGAGATGAAGTATTGACTAAGGGGGAGTGATACATATCACCATAGTATTGTTGTCAAAGTTGTGATACAATTGAACTTTGATGCTGTGTAATAATACTATGACACTATATAACAATGATTGAGAGCATTTTGTTTTCTCATTGTTATCGCTACGGATCTTCAACAACCATGATGCTGAACTTACAACCTTTAGTATCATGGAGTACTTGGAAGTGACGAAGATTTTGAGTCATGTTGAAGATGCCAAGGAGATCAAGCATTAGGATGAGAAGCTACAATTTTTATCTATTTTGTAATCCATATGTATTGATAGTTTTGTCACTAAAATTGAAAAAGGGGGAGATTGTTAGAGCACTGCTCGGTCGAACTCGCATGCGTTGCTATCTCAATCATGTTTGTCAATGTTAGTGATCAAAACTATAAGTCTTGGTTTTTAGCCTATTTATAGATGTCTCGAACTAGGACATAAATAGTGTAGTTGAGCTTAGATTTCATGGAGTTCATCATTTGAAGACGAACAACTACTAAGGGGATCTTGTGGAACTTCTTCAACAAAAGGTATATGGAGACTTGAACTCATCTATCACTTGGAAAGTTTATTTCTACCATCTCCTATATTGAGACATAAGTCGTGTTACGATATAGTTTTCTCTATACACATTTGAGATTTCGAGCTGAGTATATCTCGCTTACATATTTCTCGAAATATATGTTGGTAAGCTTTCGCTTCGACCAAGTTCATCTTATATCATGAGAAAATTACCGAGTAATATCTTACATGGTTTTTGTGATACAATCATTTGATGTAGGCTTGGAGTGTTTTGATAATGATTATTTCAATATCTTGAAAATTGCTTTGATGCTAATAGTGTGTGAAAACGGCTATTATCATTATAGAAGAATGTTTCAATGATTGAAATAAAGAGTTTAGAATCTTGTAACCATCTTTGGATATAAGCATATTGTGTTCGCTCATTAGTGTATAAGTCCAAAACCGGGAGCCTAAATTATGCATACTTGTGTATACAAAAAGGTTGTAGGAGACTGGGTAAGTATGTGTACACATACGCATACTGGAGGAAGTTCACGTCCGTGAATTTCCGCTGAGTTTGAAAACGAAAACCAAACTCATCCGGTTACCTAATGTACGCGTACTGGTGGAAAGTTCACGTCCGTGAATTTCTCGCCGAGTTTGAAAACTAAAAAAACTCAAATCCGGTTACTTAAGTAAGCATACCGTACGCATACTTAAGTGTGTTACTTTATAAAATCGGTTATACGTGAACCTAAACATTTATCAATAAGGAATGCAATCTTTGCAAACAGTGGTTATAGTGTTCATGTATTGATTCGAGTGAATCAAACCGATTTTTCTTCAATTGTGTTCTTGTATAATCCATGAGAATATAGCAATTGAACAACTCTTTAACTAGTTTCATTTGAGTCATTTGAACTAGTTATGGTTAAGATGAATAAGGTTGATATGATAGTAATCATATAGCTAACCTCGGTTGACTATTTGTGAACCAACATGGTGTACACGTTTAGGTACGGTTACATAGACCTATATGAGGGTACATTTCATCTGTGTGTAACAAGCTAAGTTCGATCTAACGGTTGAAAGATACTAGCTTGGGAGAATTAGGTTTTTCATCTAACGGTGAATATTGAATGCTTTGTTACCAAGGTAACTTAGATTGCAAACCCTGATTTGAAATCTATATAAAGGAGAACTCTAGCAACTCGGAAACCTAATCCCCACACCTCTTGTGTGTTACTAGTTGCATAACTAGAGTCGATTCTCCTTTAACCTTAGGTTTCTCCTCGAGACCCTGTAGGTTAACGACTTAAAGACTTCATTGGGATTGTGAAGTCATACCCAACTATTATCTTTGTAGTTGCGTGATATGATCTTGTAGTTTCTATCGTGTTGAGTACAATTGGAATAATTGACTCGAGATTTTATATCTTCGATGGGCAAGATAAAAACTAATCACAAACAACTTCGTCTCATCGTTTGTTATTCCACAATATCTTCTTTCGCTAGTCGATTAAGATTATTTTGAGGCGATTGATAATTCTAGGCTGTTCTTCGGGAATATAAGTCCGGGTTATCGATTGGTTCGTGTTCACCTTGATTTATCAAAAGACGGAACAAAAACTCTTGGGTATTTCTGTGGGAGACAGATTTATTCAATTCTATAGACTTTTCTGTGTGAGACAGATTTTTCTATCAAGTCTTCGACTTTGGGTCGTAGCAACTCTTGGTTGTGGGTTAGATCAACTAAGGGAATCAAGTGCGTAGTATCCTCGCCGGGGATCGTAGACGTAAGGAGCACAACCGTACCTTGAATCGGTGTGAGATTGATTAGGTTTCAACTACAGTCCAGTCTGAAGTTAATTGTTAGTAGGCTAGTGTCTGTAGAGGCTTAATACAATGTGGTGTTCAATATGGACTAGGTCCCGGGGTTTTTCTGCATTTGCGGTTTCCTCGTTAACAAAATTATGGTGTCTGTGTTATTTCTTTTTCGCATTATATTTTGTTATATAATTGAAATATCACAGGTTGTGCTTTAAGATCAATCAATTAGAATATCCAACCTTTTGTTGTTGATTTACATTGATTGACACTTGAATATTGGTCTTTGGTACCGTTCAAGTTGTTTCACATAATAATCAGGCTCGCAGATTTCTATCTATTTGATTTGCTGATTACATTTTGAAACAGGGATATTAAAACTCTTTGATATACTTTATTCTAGATTGAGTCTGATTGTCTAGTTGATTCTCTAAAAAGTGTATTAGAGTAAGTCATCTCAGATTGCCAAACGAATTGTTGGGTGTGGTTGTTAAACCCACGTATTTTCAGATACCTTAATTGATAGGGTAGCGTACTTGGAAGACAAGATTTGTAACACCCGTATTTTAGCATGGCGCATTCTAAAAGATGCGCCATTTGCTTGTGATGAAGCTTCATCCAAAGCTTCCTTTGCATGGTGAGATGCATTTGGCCCAGGGCCATATCTGGTGCCAAGTAAGGAACATTGCATATGCATATTGTCTAAGGCCAATATGGCATTGGTTGGAAGCTACATTGGCCAAGAGCCAATCTTGCATCAAATGATGCATTAGGTCAGTTGGGTAGATGACCTTGAAAATGTACAGCCAACATGGTCGGACATCGAGTTGAAAATGTATAGCCAACATGGCCGGACATCGATTTGGATATGTGCGGCCAACATGGCCGGACATCGGGTTGGCAGAGGACGCCAACATGGCCGGACATCGGGTTGGCAGAGGACGGCCAACATGGCCGGACATCGGGTTGGCAGAGGACGACCAACATGGCCGGACATCGGAGTTGGCATTGGTAGTGAACAACCATCTTGGCCGGTTATTCAGGAAAATACATGGCAACGGCCATGAATAGTAAACGGGGAGTTGATGAAATATTTTTGGTCCCCTTTCCATACTTGTAGAAATTCCATTAAGACATATATAGGGAGGGGTAGTTGGTTGAAGGTGCATATGCGGACTATGTACCAAGTAAGCTTCATAGCTTAGCCGGAAGAGTATAAATGATGCCTAAGACTCATTTATAGTTGCGTAGCCTCGTGAAGAGGGAATTTGATGCTTAGGCATCGTTATGCCATATTGCGGACCAAACATGCATCACTTGGATGCATTTCGACGGAACGGCCTATACGGACTAGGCCATTTCCATTATTGCTTGGCCACAGCCATGCAAACGAGTTGGATTAAGTTTCTGTCCCTTCGTGGATGAACTACGGTTTGTGCTTGATCCTTTTAGAGTAGGGAAGGGTACGTAGGCAGCCGCAATGAGTTGCAGCATTGCCGGTCCAGCACGTTGTCGCTCATATCATCTGGCTAGTTGCACTTTGGCCCCTCATATCATCTGGCTCGGCATCTCGACGCAAGAGATGATTGTGGCCATACTTGATGAGGCTAGTTGTATTCCATTCCTTGGATGCTCGTACTTCCTATCAAGGCGTTCGGCATAGGCTAAAAACCCTAGTGTCGTAATTTAGCTCAAGAGGAGTCCATTTTGATGGGAAACGGCCCAAAGATCAAGACATGTTTATAGATCCACATGGTCACCAGAATTTAGCCAAATTCCATCGTTTAGGGCCTCAAAAGGCCGTTTTTGTCGTATTAAGCAAGTTTTTGCTTTCTTAATAAACCCTTTTGCGGAACAAGGGTAAGTTGGAACGGTGTGGAAGCTAAGTTAGCTGTGTCATGCTCCACGAGCATGCTTGAAAGGGCAAATGGACATGCATTTGTCTAGCCCTAAGGCCCGGATCGTAGCTTCATCATCATGGCGCATCGGGGGAGTTACGGCCTGCGGGGCAACGCGCTAAAGGCGTAATTTTACGAATTAGTCACAGATGGTATCAGAGCAAGTTCCGAGAAAACTCTAGGGACTTGTGCGGGGTGGACTCATTAGCGAGCATTTTCCATCATGGAAACTTAAAGTTGGAGAGTAGGCCAACTTCTGCGCGGGAAAGAGTTTGTAACTACTGGGCCAGTTACTTTGCAAATCGAGTTGAGCTTGTATAAGTAGTGTGAGTTTGACAGGCCTCTATGGCACCCCGCTTGAGCATCCTAAGACCGTCCGGGACGGTGGGTAAACAATGGGACCGATCATCCCTACACGTTGGCACTGGCCAAGGGTGTGCATTGTCGTGCCCGCTAGCATCCCACTTACGAGTGGCAACCCTAAATCCGTCGGGGACGGTGGCTTGCATCCAACTCATGCTGGAATTAGAGATTGGTCCTCACAAAGGTGTTGCGTTAGGTTTTTCTTTGTCATTTCGATGACATCTTCCAACCTTTTGAACTTTAGGGACTTCTCGAGTGCGTAGTATGGGATGCGCATTCGGATACAGTCGAGATATCCTCTTGGCACTGGCCAATTGCGATTCTTGTATTGTTATGGGAACTTTTGTATTCCTGGGCAGGTGGTATGGGACATGTGCTCAGAAGGTCTAAATTGTTGTTCATGACAACTTGAAGAAACCCATGATTTCTGAGCATCTGGTATGGGACTTTTGCTCAGGAAATCCAACTCGAAGAGATTGTCCATAATAGTTTTGGTTTTGAATTTCGGGGACGAAATTCTTTGAAGGGTGTGATAATGTAAAACCTCGTGTTTTTAGCATGGTGCATGCTAAAAGATGCGCCATTTGCTTGTGATGAAGCTTCATCCAAAGCTTCCTTTGCATGGTGAGATACATTTGGCCCTAGGCCATATCTGGTGTCAAGTAAGGCACATCGCATATGCATATTGGCTAAGGCCAATATGGCATTGGTTGGAAGCTACATTAGCCAAGAGCCAATCTTGCATCAAATGATGCATTAGGTCAGTTGGGTGGATGACCTTGAAAATGTACAGCCAACATGGCTGGACATCGGGTTGGAAGTGGACGGCCAACATGGCCGGACATCGGGTTGGCAGTGGACGGCCAACATGGCCGGACAGTGGAACTGGCATGTGAGCCAGGACTGAATGTACAACCATCTTGGCCGGTCATTCAGAAATTCATGGCAACGGCCATGAATAGTGAATCAAGCATGTCAATATGCTCCCCTTTCCATACTTGTGGAAATTCCATTAAGACATATATAGGGAGGGGTAGTTGGTTGAAGGTGCATATGCGGACTATGTACCAAGTAAGCTTCATAGCTTAGCCGGAAGAGTATAAATGATGCCTAAGGCTCATTTATAGTTGCGTAGCCTCGCGAGGAGGGCATTTGGTGCTTAGGCATCGTTATGCCATATTGCGGACCGAACATGCATCACTTGGATGCATTTTGACGGAACGACCTATACGGACTAGGCCATTACCATTATTGCTTGTCCACGGCCATGCAAACGAGTTGGCTTAAGTTTCTTGTCCCTTCGCGGATGAACTACGGTATGTGCTTGATCCCTTTAGAGTAGGAAAGGGTACGTAGGCAGCCGCAATGAGTTGCAACATTGCCGGTCCAGCACGTTGGCCCCTCATATCATCTAAGCTCGGTAGCTCGACGCAAGAGATGATTGTGGCCAGACTTGATGAGGCTTAGTTGCATGCCAGTAAGTGGATGCTCATACTTCCTATCAAGTTATAAAGATTTGGTAAGCGAGGTAACATAGGAAATGGCAAGGGCTTGGTGCGGCCTACGCCAAATTCCAAGGCTTATACCTGGACAATGACGGTTGCTCAGCTAGCTAGGAAATTCAGTGATGAATTCCCTATGTAAAGGCAAAGCCAAAGATGCATGAAAAATGCATTGGCATTGGCCTTATGGCCGTAAACCCTTTTGCGGGACAAGGGTAAGTTGGAACGGTGTGGAAGCTAAGTTAGATGCGTCATGCTCCACGAGCATTCTTGCAAGGGCAGATGGACGTGCATTTGCCTTGGGATGAGGCCCGGATCGTAGCTTCATGATGGCGCACCGAGGGAGGTACGGCCTGCGGGGCAACGCGCCAAAGGCGTGATTTTCCGGTCCGTCAAAACCGGTAACTCCGATTCATTCATTTACCATCTAAACAGTCTCTTACATCCTTGAACAACAAATTCCAAAAACACCACCAAAACATCTCTTATCAATTCGATTCCTCATAATCAAACCCTCTTTCAATTTCTACCAATTATTGAATCACAATAAAGAATCCTAACTCTAATTTGGGGAAGAACAGGAAACCCTAATTTCTTTCAAATAAAATTGAAACCCTAAACGAAAATCTCATAAAAAATCGAAAATCCAATTAACACATCAACACCTTAATGAAACCCTAATCGAAAAGAACATATCGAAACCCAAATCAAAACACAAATTCAAAGATTTAAACACTTACATCTTCAGATCGAAACCCTCAAACCCTCAAACTGAAACAAAAACTTCACTTGCAGCCTGAAACCCTAAATTCTCTTCTGCGAAGATAAAGAAAGTGGAAAGAGATGATCAAAAAACAGATTCAAACAAATATCAAGCTTCAGATCGAAACCCTCAAACTGAAAACCAAGCTTCAGTTCGCGTCTGCAGAGACGAGGAAAGTGGAAAGAGAGAAGTGGTTCGAATCGTGTATGAGTTTATGACCAAGTGACCATCTCAAATGATAAACTCATGTGCAATCTGTGACAAAGGGATGAATTATCCCCAGTTATACATTGTTTGGGTGGAAAAATTATGAAGTTGTGACCACCCACGCAAGCGGATGGCATGTGTGGACCATATCCAGTTACAAAATTGTAACCGCTGAAGGACAGTTACAAAATCTGACATGATTTGTAACAACATCAGGATGTTATAACTATTTTGTAACAAACGGTTTCTGTTACGAATTCGTAATCGCGCAGGGTCATTCACAATTTCGATTACTAATCCAAGAAAATGGTGTAGCGGCATGCCAAACCCTTGGCCCCACCATGCCAATCCAAACCGCACCTTACCTTGGACCTAGCCATACTAGCCGCACCATGTTCCAACGGCATGCTAAGCCCTTGGCCCCACCATGCCAAACGCACCTAGCCACGCCACCATGCTGGCCTTCCTTACGCGGCTATTAAAACGAAGGCGTGCGACAATCAACGGTCCCCCTTCAATCCCGGGAGCAAATCTTAGCCATCCAAGGTTACCAGACAACGCATGGTAACCTTTGGCCCGAAAACCTAAGATTGGCCACGCCAAACCATACCATGCCAACGGCATTCCAACCTAGCCACGCCTCCATGCTGGCCTTCCCTACGCAGCTACCAAAACGAAGGCGTGCGACAATCAACGGTCCCCCTTCAATCCCAGGAGCAAATCCTAGCCATCCAAGGTTACAGACAACGCATGGTAACCTTTGGCCCTAAAACCTAAGTTTGGCCACGCCAAACCATACCATGCCAACCTAGCCGCGCCACCATGTTGGCCTTCCCTACGCGGCTACTAAAACGAAGGTGTGCGACAATCAATGGTCGCCCTTCAACCCCAGGAGCAAATCCTAGCCGTCCAAGGTTACCAGAAAACACATGGTAACCTTTGACCCAAAACCCTAGTTTGCTCACGCCAACCTAGCTGCACCACCATGCCATGCCAATGGCATGCCAACATAGCTGCGCCACGCTGGCCTTCCCTATGCGGCCACCAACAAACGAAAGCGTGCGACGATCAACGACTACCTTTCCTCTTAAGATGCAAAATATCGACCATCCAAGGTCACCATGCTAGCAAGTCTCCCAAGCTCGACTTGCCAGGCAACAACAATATACTACATGTTTTCTACAAAAAACATTCGAGACATCAACACATATCACAAACTGGGGGATCCTCTTTGGGTATTGGTTTGGCGGTTTACAGCGTGCGGCGTACACTACGCCCGTCATAAGGAAGTGTCACAAGGATGAGGCGGTTAGTAAATACAGGGAGTTAATGGCGAAACGCTCTTTTATGGGACATCAATTCCATGCGTTAACGGTTTTATGGAACATCAATTCCATGCGTTAACTGTTACCACCTCATTTTTCCATTCCTTAATGAGACCAGAGTACGTTTCACTTCGACTTGTATAAATAAGTCTTACCTATTTCCACCGAAAAACAAGTTCAGTCAGGAGCATACACCACTCAGAAAACGTTTGCTAGCTTTCCCATATGTTAGCTTCCCACTTTCTGATACAAGTCGTAACACAACTACTCTTCCAGAATCAACTATTCTGGTCCCATCACTTTCCTTGCTTCCCTCCCCAAAAGCAACCCATTCTCCTCCACTTTGTGACCTAAGCAAGTCGGGAACGGCCATTTCTTGGTTTAGGACGGACTTGTACAGATTGATCTCTAGAATCTAAAGTACTCCTTTGCAGTACATTGTTTAGGGTTTAAATTCGTTTCTCACCCACACACCCTAAATTACCGAAATCAGCAGAAACCATTTTCACCCATAAATAATTGGCGACCACAGTGGGAGATTGATCTTTCGATTACAATGTCAATCTTCGACCATCGATCTCATGCTTCGACCCAGACATCAAGATGGTAGAAGAAAGTGATCCGCTCAAGGATCGACGACTCGATTATCAGTCATGAAACGACAAGGGATGACTAGGGACTTCCCAGAAAACTGAAAAAACGATCCGCCCGAGAATCAGCAACTCGGTTATCAGGCAACTCAGTAACGACTGGGGACTTTCTACAATCACGGCGGCGCTTCCCATAAAACTCAGTATTACACCCGGAAGGTTCCCTTTCCATTAGGAGACTTGAGAAACCGAGTAAGTCTTACCTAGATAAGATACGTGGTTTGATATTTCAAGTTTTCATGAGAATGGAAAAACCGATAGTCATGTTATGTTTCATCCCATGTCACTTTCAGTCATAACCAAGATAATTTCATTTCCTAAACAATTCATTCCAAAATAAAAATCCAAAAACCTTTGAGATAACATTTGTCTATCAACCCAAAAAATCCAGAAAATCAAAACCATAAACTAGGCGTTTCATTTTCCTTTCAAAAAAAAAAACTGAAACATAAGAAGTTCGAAAGACAGAAATGTATTCAAGGAATGTTTTCCAGCAGCGGCTTGCTCCTCTTAGCAAAAGCCTCCCTTGTGCTTTGGAGAGCCACCCTTTTCAACTTCATCTGCCTGCATAATTTTTTGAATTCCGCTTCCTGCTTCTTCACCATGTCTGCGGAAGGACCTTCGACTATTTGGGCCAGCAGCTTTTTAACCTCGGAGAAACCTTCGACGAACCAAGGAGCATTGAACTCGAACTCTATACACATATCGCGATGGAACCTCCAGCTTGAGATTACATCCCGAGAAACCGTGTGACCAGTCACGTTACGCATGTCGTCAATCGAAGACAAGGCTTCCTCCACACACTTGACCAGCGCGTATCGGCTAGTAATCTTCTTGGTCGTGGCAGTATGACCATAGCTTTCCCATATCTTAGTGTATAACGCCGCGTGTTTAGCTGGCACGCTAAATCCCCCAATCAACACGTGATCCGAATAAGGAACTAGGTATGGAGGAACAAAGGTGGCGCCTGCGACTGCATCAGTAACTGGAAAAGGATTCCTAACAACAATTGCGCCAACATTCACATGAGAAATCTACGTTATCTGAGTCACAATAACGCTTCCATCTTGATCGGACTCTGTTTCAAAGCCACCAGGTGGCTGACACGGCTGGAGACAAAGCCGTGTCTCCACCAACTTCCGTCTCAAGTTCATCTTCAGAACAGGCTTCGCTCTGTAATATCGCGGCTTAGACACTCTTCAAAAAAAAAAAGAGAGAGAAAGAAGAAAGAAGGAAGAAGAAGAAAATGGAGAAGACTCGTTGATTCGCTTTCACCGACCGGAGGAAGATTCAAAGATCGCTATCGGAAGAACTACTCTCGCCATCTCTGGACTTTGATATTTCATCCTTCTCGGATTCCCCTTCACCATGGGAAGGTTCAGCATCGCCTCTTTCCGTTCCAAGAGATGTCGTCTTCTGACCACGTGCAAGTTTAGTGAAGGCGTTCACACTGCTAAGACCCTGGGCAAGACCCAAGAAAAAACGCTCAGAAATGAGACAAAGACATACGTAATCCGACCGAATCAGTAAGAAAATTATACATACTCGCATATTTGAAGAACTAAAAGTCGGAAGAGCCGTCTGACCCGACTAAAAACCACCACCACGGCTTTTAGATCTTTGCTCCTTCACTTGGGAACTATCTTCATTCGGGTTAACATATTTCGCTTGGGATCCCTCAACAGTGGATGTTCCGCTAAAATTGCAGGAGAAGGCTTACCGCGACGGTTTTCTACCACATCATTCACAAATCCATGGATAACGAGAAACTCGTCCTGCCAAAATATATTATATTTGTAGGTTGTTGATGGATTTCGTTCCGCAAGTAGAAAAGGGAGACTTTTTCCCGACACGAGAACACTAGCATCGAGAACAGTTGAAAACAGGATTTTTGGAACAACCGGCTGACGAACGAGTGGGACCCCTTGGGAAAAACCCATATGTCGAGCCGCTCTATCGATGTTGTAAGAGATTGATTCGCAAGATCCTCGAAAGAAAGACGACACATGACCGGGCGTGCAGCTTCGCATGAACACCATCTCTCCAACACTCAGATCCTCTTTATCAGAAGACAAAGACATGTTCGGAGCAGGAGCAAAGGTACTGATCTGAGTTATAGACGCATCCACCGGAGCCCATGGACAAAAATTAACCGCGTACGAGTTGTCAAGAAGTCCGACCAGGTTTGAACCAGTCTTTGGGCGCTTGTTTGACCAGCGCAGTATCCTAGAGCCACCACAAGACTCAGGAAGTACAGCCAATGGTTTCGAGGCATACTTCTCGAAATGCTCCCACAGCCATGCCTGGAGAAAGGCGACATGAATATACGAATCCACTTTCATGTAGCCGTTTGAGGCGCGCATGTCTGAATCCAGCTGATCCAAGTGTGCATACAAAGAACCAAGAAACAAACCGCCAATAGGGAGAACGACGCCTTTTGCCAATTTTATGGCAAACTTGATAAGTTCCTGTCTTATCTCCTTCTTACCCGAGCCGTCGTTAAAAATATCTCTGGATAACCAAATAGCCAAGAATGCCGCGACATGAAGTGTACTATTCTTCTGTTTCGACTCTAACTCATCAGGAAACCACTGAGACACCCACCAGTCATAAATCTCGTCTCGTTTTCTTTTCCGAATGAATCCTTTTGATTTCGCAAGGGGCGGCGTGCATTTCTTCTTCATCTGCAAACAACCTAACATCGAGGTTCCCAATTACGGGAAGGTTCAAGAATACGCCCACGCTCTCCAAGGAGATGGTCATTTCA
The DNA here is from genome assembly GCA_023531295.1 of Papaver armeniacum. Taxonomy (NCBI): domain Eukaryota; kingdom Viridiplantae; phylum Streptophyta; class Magnoliopsida; order Ranunculales; family Papaveraceae; genus Papaver; species Papaver armeniacum. The sequence goes on along the minus strand of JAJJWW010018126.1, from coordinate 103,870 downwards.
CCCCACCCGCATACGGCCGTATGGGTGTCCTGGACACCATCTAGAAACAAAAGCAACCAAGCATGGAATATCTTTCCTAATATGAAGCATCATGAAGCCGCAACATCATCAATGATCTCGCGCCTTGGTCAAATTTGTTTTTACATGCTCCTCGGCTCATCATGAATCGCATCCATTTCTCGAAGGGACGCAATGGACTCACGGAGATTTTAAAGTCGATAGGAAAGGCATGATATTCTTTCCTTTGAAGGCAAAACCTTACTACGCCTCCCGGACGAACCGACCGGTCTCCTCCCTCACTTTCCGAACCTACGTCGAAGAATCGTCACGTACTTGGGATGGTTTCTCTTAATTGTGGCCGATGTTGTGAAGAATTCATCACTTACGTTTGGCTTGGAATTGCCAATGTCTCTTGGTACGGCAAAACTTTTCTGTAGCGACATCATAACGAAGATTCTCTCACGGTACTTACACCTTTGTTGTACCCAAAATTACTTTTGGGAACGAAACACGATGAATAGATAATTTGGTGAGAATTTAGGGCTAGGAGACGAATTGGAACACAAACCAATAGACGCAGGTTTTACGTGGTTCAGCATGGTTTGCCTACATCCACGGGCGAATCCCCTTGGAGAGTGATTTTTTTATTGATAATTGTATTACAGTATTGTTTTTTCTCCTCTTGGCTACCCTCAAATGATTTCTGCTCCTCCCTATTTATAGAGTTCAATGTCTAATTTCAATATAAACTTAAATGGCATTAATTCTCATTCATGCCTCCATCATGATTTCTGCATGAAACTGCTGGAATCAATACTGCATGCCTCCATGATGATTTCTGCATGAAACTTCACATTTATGCCTCCATCTTCAATTACCGCATGCAACCGCACATTTATGCCTCCATCTTCAATTATGCATGAAATCTGTTCATTCATGCTTCCATGATAAATTCTCGCATCTTTGAAAATCGGATCGTGGTTGGCAGGCATAATGGCCGACAAGATGGATGGATGCTTGCCGGAAGATCGGATTGGCCGCACGGCGAGACCGGCCGGGAAGTGCAATAGGGTACTTAGTCGGAATCGGTTAGCAAAGATCGCCGGCAACAAGAGTGGAAATCGTATGGCAAAAGACTATCGGCAACACGGACTTGACATTGATTGATCGTTGACTTTGACCATTGACTGAGCGTTGACTTTGACCATTCACCGTGACCGTTGACCGGACATTGACTTTGACCGTTGACCGGTTGTTGACTTTATGAAATACTGGGAAGGCTGGTGGGCTGTTTCGGTTGACTGGTTAGCGGGCTTGGATGACAAAATTGAACAGTGGTTTGGTCAACGTTCTGGTCCAATATGTGGTATTTTTACTTATGGTACAAACATCGCCCCCTCTTAACCTCCAACTTGTTGCGGGTTAAGAAAATTTCGTTTTCCTTAGTCAATGATAAAACTCGTCCCCAAGTGTGGATTATTGATGTTGAGGTGATTGGCGAACTTCCCTTGTTGTTTTCGGAAATCACAATCAAGACGCCCCCAAGTGAGGCTATTGTGACTGGGAGATTGGCGGGAAACAGTTGAGCATGAACCATTGTTGTATGCAAAATCAGGACCGAAGGCTGAACTGGCCTGTAACGGAAGCATGATGCTTGAGTGGAGTGGTGTAGTGAGTGAGAGATAACTGCTGATGTAAAACTGAACCGTGGTAGTTGCGTAGGACTTGACCGCGATGGCTACAAAAACGCTTCTACAAAGAATGAGCAAAACCGGGTAGTAACAGCATCGAGCAAAAATGGTCTGCAGCAGCCTTCATCACTGGATGCAAAGATAAACGAGTAAACCAGACCGCAGCCTCGCGATCACCGACTACGCTATTGCGAACATAGCGAATCAGAAAGCAGCCTTCGATCAGCCGGATCACAGCTGGTAAACGAGCAGATATGCACTCGCACCAAATGCGACTAGCCGAATACAGAATCGCGAACGAGATGGATTGCAGCAACTTTGATCGCCTAGATCAGAATCATCAACGAGCAAAACTCACAGGGCAAGAACCGCGATTAGCCGACTACAAGCTTATTGCGAACATAGCCAACTTCAATCACCTAGAGGCAAAAGCAATGACGAGCAAGACCGCACCGCAAAGAAATCGGCGGTCACCGGATCACAGAATCGCGAATGAGATGGATTGCAAAGAACTTCGATCAGCCGACTGCAATCGCAACGAGCAAATCAATTGACAGCAGCCTGCGATCAGCCGGATCATGAGCGAACAGAGCCGATTACAAAGAACTCTCGATCGTACTGATCGCACCGCAACGAGCAAAACGCATCTGCAAAGAGCTCGCGATCAGCCGGATCACAGAGCGAACAGAGCGATTGCAAAGAATCTCGATCACCGGACTCGCAATCAAAACGAGCAAAACCGCACCGCCGGCTTCTTTGTGATCAATCGATCATAGAACGAACAGGTATGGATTGCAGCAACTTCGATCAGCTGGACTGCAATCAGCAACGAGGAAGACTGCACTGCAGCAGTTGCTGAGGAACTGGGCTAAAATAGTTCGATAAACCTGAGTGTAAGAGTTATAAATAAAACTAGACTGCATCAGTTGCGTCCAAATGAGTACAGAATTGATGAGCAAAACTGGACTTCATCAGTTGCGTCCGACTGAGTGCAACCAGACTGCATCAGTTGCGTCCAACTGAGTACAGAATTCATGAGCCAAACTGGACTGCATCAGTTTCGTCCAACTGAGTGCAGCAGTTGCTTTTGAACAAGACTACAATAATTCGATCAACTTAACTGTAGTAGTTTAACATTATAGATTGTAATAATTGCGTCAAAATATTAGGGTGTATGCTCGAATTGCGTCAAAATATTAGGGTGTATGTTTCGCCCCTCTTAATCCTCGTAACTCGTTGGAGGATTAAGAAGTTTGGGTTACCTGAAGCTTTGATTTTCAGAAGATGAATTCCGCATTGTAATTAAGTGCTATCTAACTCGCCCCCAAACGTATGGAGTGTTACGCAGCTCGCCCCAAAGTGATAGTAAGTCACGTTGAAGTGATATGCAACTCGCCCACAGAAGATACTAATCTTTATGCTGCTCAATGCTCACACAAGGGTGCACAACCTTGCTGCATCTTGCTCGCGCATGGAATGAGGTTGAAAGTTTTTCTGCTATCTGAAATTCGCGCAGGGGGCCAATCCCACTATTCCATATTCGCACAGAATTGACATGTGTGCATCTCCTCATGCCTTGACATGTGAAGATGCTCGCCACATTGTAGGTGTCCCAGTGAACAGAAGTATGCATGATTATATGAAATGATGCGAAAATATGAAAATTGTATACATATCGTATTGTAAGTGTTATTGCGACTTCGTTTATGAGTTGATTTGGATGTCCACTAGCTATGTTGATGTCTTCCAGTGGCGATGACTAGTGTAGTTGCCTTAGCGTCTCGGCTTGGGTCAACAACTATATTCGTCTCGCGGGATCGAAATACACCCGTTGAATCAAAATCGGATTGAAGACAGCTGCCATGGAATCAGTATTTCGGCGGCTTTCGATTAGTCAGATCTTGTAATAATCATACATAAAACTGGACTGAAGCAGTTGTGAGGAAAACTATATTGAAACAGTTTTGGGGAAAATCGGACTACAACAGTTCGACCAACTGGACTGTATGAATTAAAAAGGATGCGATGCTCGATCAATCAAGCAGTAATGCTTCAAAACCGATTACGTAGTTCGATCAACTGACTGTAGTTATGTGGAAAAAGATTGCAGCTGTTCGATCAACTAGACTGCAGTATTGCTGAGGAACTAGACGACAACATCTCGATCAACGAGACTTTAGTAAATATGCGAAAAAGAACTACAGCAGTTCGATCCACCGGATCAGATTTAAAGGTTTCGACGATTGAATGTGACTAGTTTCGTGCCGTCATTTTAAATTCCTAAAAATTTAATTTTCTCCTAAAATTGAAATTTCTCCTTCACGATGTTGGGCATCGACATACGATCTCATCGGGCCGAAAATCACTCATTTTGGATGCACGAAGAAGAAGTTATCGAAAAACAAAATTGGTTGGTTAGCGCCTTGCTCCAAACATGCTGATCACGTGATTGTACCCAAAAAATATTATTCTCCAATTGCAAAAATTTCACCTTCATGTCGTAGGATATTGAAATGCGATCGCAACGAGCTAAAAATCATCCAATTCAGACGTGAGACGAAGAAGATATCAACGAAACAAATTTTTTGACCAAGACCAAGTGGGGTGTACATATCCGCAAGGAAAGAGAAATGGGGCGGAATTATCCAAGGGCCACGGAATTAAACTGCGTCGCGCCACACCGAATCGGGACTACGGATTTAAGTTTAACCGAGCTACATCGAAACAGAAACAATCGCCGCCGACGATTAATCGGCCCGATTGCTGCTCGCTGTTCCCGCCGGCCTTGGCTGCCCGGTCTTGCCGCCGATGTCACCGTGCCGGAGATGATAACAATGCCGGTGATAATGACGTCATGCTGACGCCGTTAACGGAATATTCCGACACCGTTAATTAGATGCTGACTCCGTTAAGAATATGTCAACGCCGTTAGGTTGCTGACTGTACCTGCTGACAGGATTTACGATGCTGACGTGGAAGACGCTGACTGGTCCAGATGATGACACGACACGACGACGTGGCATGGTGACGTGGCACACTGACGAGGAGTCATTGCTGACGTGTCATTCTGACATGGCGGCACCTGTTGACGTGGCGTTGCTTGCGGACGTGGCACGCTGACGAGTCGTCGATTTGCTGACGTGGCATGCTGACATGGGGTTGCTCGTTGACACATCGCGACGACGTGGCATTGCTTACTGACGTGGCACTACTGACTGGACCGCTTGCTGACGTGGTGCTGCTGACTGGATCGCTTTTGTTGACCTGGCGGTGCTGACATGGCATAAGGCGCTGACGTGGCAGCCGCTGACTGGACCATCTTTCTAAAATTTGATGTGATGGAGAGCATCGAAGTTTAAAGTACCACAGAGCATCAACGGTTGGTATCATCCGAACTTCGAAGTTTGATGAAACTTGAAGCATCGAAGTTTTCCTGGGAATTGAATTTTGATGTAGCCAACATCATCGAAGTTTGATGTACCACAGAGTATCAACGGTTTGTATAGGCAGTGCATCGAAGTTCGACGTATCGGGAAAACATCAAACTTTTGGCCATCGAACTGACGGAGGTGGGTGAACATAACCCACGTTGATGTGGGTGGACATGGATGCTGCTTGGTGTGGTTGCCGGCTTGGCCGCAGGCGTCGCTGCAATTTTTTTTTTTTTTTTTTTTGAAACTTTTCGCCACGCTTTTCACGAACTGTGATCTTTCCCCTCGAGCCTTTGTAACAGTTTTGTGAACTGTTGTATTTTATTGTCTTGCAACGGTTGGTGTAACAGTTTAGCAGCTGTTGTCTTTTCTCCTTGAACTTTTACAATAGTTTCTGTAACGGTTATTTGAGAAATCTTTGTGGTCCTTTTCAGGAAATTTTTGTGATGCTTTTCTGGAGGTCTTCTCTAGGGTTTCCAAATGCTTGGAGGCGTAGGCAATTTGACAACCCTGCGATCATGACAGTAACGATTTTGACATACTTCAAACTCGAACAGGTGGACACTTCATTATTTGAGAAGCAAATTTTTTGAACTTTGGACTTGAACATGCTGCGGATCGAACATCCTGACAACAATCTTGGTGATTTTTGGTGAATCAAGCCATGGTGGCTTCCGATCATGATGTTGGACTCGCAAAGATTGCGATCAATCGGATCGCAGAATCGTAATTAACTGGTCTGCAGCAGCTGCGATCAGCTGGACTGCAGTGATTGAAAACAAAACTGGACGAAACCATGCTGCAGATCGAACATCCAGCAAAAATTTTGATGATGTTTTTTCGCCATCTTTCACCGTGGACCGAACATCCTGAGAGCGGTTTCATCGGTCTTTGTTGCGATGCAGTTTTAGTAGTTTCCGAAGGTAATAGTTTCCGCAAATTTGAAACAGTGAATCTTGATTGCAGCAGTTGTGATCAACCGGACTGCATTATGTGCGATTATATGGTCAGCAGCAGCTGCGATCAGCTGGACTGCGACCATTATGATCAAACTGGGTTGCAACAGCTACGATCTACTGGACTGTAACAGTGATTTTTCACGACGTTCAAACAGCTTTTTCACGGAAACGATTTTGAAGCATTTTGTACAACTTTTCTCAATAGGAGAACACGATTCCTTTTCTCGTTCCCCTTGGTCGGCGCCAATGTTTGTACCCAAAATTACTTTTGGGCACGAAACACGATGAATAGATAATTTGGTGAGAATAGGGCTAGGAGACGAATTGGAACACAGACCAATAGACGCAGGTTTTACGTGGTTCGGCATGGTTTGCATACATCCACGGGCGAATCCCCTTGGAGAGTGATTTTTTTATTGATAATTGTATTACAGTGTATGTTTTTTCTCCTCTTGGCTACCCACAAATGATTTTTGCTCCTCCCTATTTATACAGTTCAATGTCTAACTTCAATATAAACTTAAATGGCATTAATTCTCATTCATGCCTCCATCATGATTTCTGCATGAAACTGCTGGAATCAATACTGCATGCCTCCATGATGATTTCTGCATGAAACTGCACATTTATGCCTCCATCTTCAATTCTGCATGCAACTGCACATCTATGCCTCCATCTTCAATTATGCATGAAACTGTTCATTCATGCTTCCATGATAAATTATGCATGCTGGAAAACTGGATCGTGGTTGACAGCATAATGGCCGACAAAGATGGGATGGATCTTTGGCCGGCCGGCAGATCGATTGGCCGCACGGCAGAGAGTGGTCGTGTGCAATAGGGTACTTAGCTGGGAATTGGTTGGCAGCATCGCTAGCAACAAGAGTGGAAACTGTATGGAAGCACTATCGGCAACACGGTCTTGACATTGACTGGTCGTTGACTTTGACCATTGACCAAGCGTTGACTTTGACCATTGACCGTGACCGTTGTTTGGGTGTTGACTTTGACCGTTGACCGGTTGTTGACTTTATGAAAATACTGGGCAGGCTGGTGAGTTTGTTTCGGTTGACTGGTGACCGGTTTTCAGCCGTGCAAATATAATTTCACTTTCTCACTCAACTAGATATAAATATAGTAGTATGTGATAAGAAAGAGTTCGTATCCACAGAGAGGCAATTGTTGTTATGCGATTTCAGTTTCTTAGTAACCAATGGGGGAATTTTTTTTTTATCTTAGCAATAAAAAATAATTAAAAGAAGTAAAATAACTTGAATAATCAATAAGGAGAAGATATTGGTCATGGGATAGTATCATTCACAAACATGTATTTTCATCAATGATTAGAATTGATAATTTAATCTCTCATTTACTAAAAGTCCTAGGATACCTTGATCGCAAGAATATTCCGCTAATTCCCTGATTTCATCATAACCACATTAAAAGATGTATATGTGAATTCTTCCTAGAAAGCAACCTAACATGTAAAAGCACAATCAATTTTAACTCCCTAAAAGCAATAAGTTCTATGGAATAAGACTAATCAATGCAAACGAACGTGTAAAAGCACTAATCCGTTTTAACAAAAGTTATGATTCACTTGTGACTAGTAGGATATATCACTACAAGCACTACCCACAATTATGCTACTTAGAATCAGGGATAAACAATTTTTTCGTATTGAAAACCCTAATCTAGCAATAAGGATGAAGACAAACTCAATCGATTCCGGACTCGACTAAACAAGTAATCAACCTACATAACACTATTAATTGTGAATAACAAACAATAAATTATTGAGACAAAACTAATTCATAGATTTAAATAACATGTTGAGAAATCAACTTTATCCCATAACCAATAATATGTGTTTAGCTACTCATAGCTATGGAGTTCATCATAAAAATATTAATTGAATAGAAGAAGATGAACAAAAGAAAACCCTAGTAGCGTAAACAAAAGCGGCTCTCTCCAAATTCCAAGAATAAAACGTGATACAAAGTTGTAGAAAACTTTTTCCTTTTGTAGCTTTTCATCTTTCCAAAACTAGGTCTAATCTCAAAGGTCCAATAGATAGAAGTCCACCAAGCCCACATGTGAGAAAAACCCATGTAGAAAATATGCCCAAAAACTGTCGCCGGAAAAACTTTTATTGTGGCCAGAAATTGGCCGGAAGAGTCACCGGAAAGTAGCTCAGGTGACCGCAAAGTCCACCCAAGTCACGGCCAAACAAGCTAACTCGGAGAGTCAACCGAGTCAACTCCGGTCGGTCAACTCAGCTCCGGTGATGTCATAGAGTGAATGAGCTAGTACCAATCAGATTGAGTCAGGTCTGAGTTAGGGCTAACTCAGCTGACTTGTTCTAGGCCACAGCCATTTCGCATAGGCTAGGGCTTTGCTGCATAATGATAGCGCATCAGGACTTCATTCCAGCCAAGATGGCACTGCATCCTCTTATTCAGCTAACACTCATTTCTTGTAGATCCACAACTACAATTTCTCATCTCCATTGAACCAACAAAGAACATCCACAATCACCATATGACCCGCAATCCCAGCACCAAAGAATTCCTCAGATGCAACACCATCCAAACTAGCTTGTACCAGTTACTCAGCCTGCAGCTCATGGAAACATTCTTGTTCACAATCTACCAGCACACCTCAAGGCCATCTTTGAGTCCTCCATCCATCACTGTTAACACTTCAAATACCAGTGCCATATCATACCAACTCACATCTGCAATTTCAACCACTTTGCAGCTTCAGTTTTGTACCACCAACTCCTTTTCTCCTCCTTGCATTGACCCACCAACAACTGCTCCAATCAGAGCCACTACCTCAGTACTTCATAAACACATTCCATTCTGCAGCTTCAAAACTCAATTGCTTTGCAGCTTGCACTTGTAATTTGTACCTGAATCCATCCCATCAGCAGCAAGTTCATAACTCAACAGGTTCAATATCTCCTTCTCCATCTCAGTTGCACATACACAATCAACACTATCCTACTCATGAGACCACCATAGCCATGGAAATCACCAGAAATTTCATCACTACTGCAACAACATCAACCTGTCGTTGCCGACTCTCGCATCCGATTCGAGCCACTGCCTGCAATTCAGTTCATAAAACAGTATACAGCTCGGGCCAATCTCCGTAACCTGCAGCACCTCCTGCGACTCATCAAACCACCAGTCATTCCATCCTTCTCATATACTAACTGCAACTGCAACAGCATCATCTGAAGCAGCTCATAACCACCAGCACAAAGCACCAACACCCAGCACAACCTGCACTTTACAAAATCGGACTCCGCCATACCAAAGACCAGCTTCAACTGCACCTTGTCTATCTACTCCCACTTCATGCCATCAATACTCGTATCCTATAGCTTCACAAGCACAGCACCATTGCATTTCCTTATCATTGCATCTTCAGACCCCATTCCATCAACCATTTCAGTTTTCCCTGTAATGCACATTAGACCACAGACTATCAATTCTCAGTGAAATATATACATCCTTTCCATTCTAAGCCATACCACCAATTTCAGTTCCTCCTGCAATCAGCCATTACCACCAACATCACCAGTACCATCTGAGTTGCAACCACTAGCTCCAACTGCAACTCAAACTACCAGAATCACCTCCATGAGTTCACACATCTTAGCATTCATCTATCTGCTCATTCAGTAGCTTCAATCAATTGTTGTAGCCACCCATAACTCATCTGCAGACTTGAATCCTTCATACACAAACCATTTATTCCATGGAAGCGAGCTCAATTCCTCCACCAGAACTGCAGTTAGCTTCAACCTGCAGTTTGAACCCATCCAACACCATAAACCAACTTGAACTAAACACAGTTGCAGCAACACTTGGCTTCTCCCTGTAGTGCTTAGCTGCTTATTGTTCTTCTCGGCTTCAATCAATGGCATCGGATTCCTCCAACTCCATTGCATCAGAACCCATTCAATGTTTTTACTTGAACACAGAAACCTCATTCCATTCTGCTGCCAATCAATCAAACCCAACCTTTGATTCTTCATAAGCTCTCAAATCCTTCCTTAATCTTCTCAGTTCCGCCAGAATCTTCCCTGTAATTTCATTGATGTTTAAACCTCGTCTGAGACAGACCCACACAGATTCATCTCATCTCTGCCACAAAATACCATCAAATCGATCCAAACCCATTAATTCATCACAACCAACGAACCCATTAATCCTATTCTTCTCCTATTCAAACCCATTATCGTCTCTGCCTCAATTTTAGTATCACTATCTCTTCAAACACCACGGAAACCCTAACTTTCGAATTCCTGCTCAAGAGTGCTTCTCTGATCATGTTCATTACCAACTTCCTTACCATAATCAAATTTAAAGCCAACCCACTCTCCAATTGCTTGCAAATCTCGAATCTCAGTTTCCTCTCACAGATCAAAATCACAGCAGTCACTCCCATTTGCGGCTGGAGAAGAAATGACTTCTGTCTGAAAACTCGACCAAGTTTTGTGGTGCAAAAACAAGTGATTTAGGCACCATGTTCTGTATATGGGATGCCCTGAGCAATCTTTTGTTGATTCCATTTAATTGTCAGTTCTAGAAGACTGACAGTACAATTCCTGCAGAAGTCTTCTTGGATTGTCAGTTCCCAAGCTTCATCGATGCTTTCGCTCATAACTTTCTCATATGACGTTGTAGTGACCTCATTCTTTCACCGCTAGCTTCATATTTTCGTTCTATTCAAGCTGATTGAGAAGAAATCATGGAATTAAGCGAGTTCTGCTTCGTTTTTCTCCAATGACTCCAAAACACCTAATAACACTTAAAAGAAAACATAAGATACATAATTTACAAAGACAATAGCAAAGAAAGCATAAATACTAGATATAAAATTAGGTGTTTTATACACCTATCAACTGGTTAGCTGGCTTGGATGACAGCTGAACAGTGGTTTGGGCAATGTTCTGGCCCAATAGGTGGTATTTTACTTATGGTACAAACAACCTTCCAAACAACTACAATGGAACAATACGAAGAGAAATTACTACGGAAAGTGTATGGAAATTATTTTGTCAGACGAAAGAGATCCACCCAAGACGCAAGCCAGTTTGTTTCGAGGTAATAATATGTATACGCAAAAAAAAAAATGGGGACTGACGTGCCCTACATCACCACCTCATGCCAAGGCTGTACCTTGCAGCAGAAAATTCGTGCCCGACCAAGGAGGCACGCCCCACCATGGGAACCGTGCACACGGCCACACCAAGACAAGGAGTAAACCCTTGAAACTAGGTTTTCATGGGAAGGGAATGATAGTTACTATCTCGTGCTTACTTTGCACAGTAATTTGAGGCGGTCAATATTGCTACGGTATTCACGCCTAAATAATACTACAAGCTCGTGCAAAACTTACATACGACTAAGATTCACACCAACACAAAAGGGCAACATTTTTTACAAGGTCATGAAAAAGTACGCCTACAACTAGGGTTGGCACCAACACAAGAAAGCAAAAGGAAGCAAGTTAAAGAGGAAGTGCTGGTAGACATACCTAATCCGCTCGTCCACTTCACCTTTACCAAACAACCAGAGCAAATATATATAATGGAGGCGTGAAGTAAAGGGAGAGGCCGTCCCTCCTTTTATAGGCGTGATACTTGGGAGTTTGAATAAGGAAAGGACTTCCTATTTTAGCCAAGTAAGGAAAAGAGGCAACTGGGCCCGTGAAGACAAATCACCAAGCCGTCCGTGCCTTGCCTTAGCCCCACCACGCCGAGCCGTCCGTGCATGACTCACCGAACCACGCCTTACCGTGGCCGCACCACGCCGAGTTGACCTTTCCATTGACGTGGCCCCATCATCCCAAGATGTTCGTGCCATGACTTTCCGCGCCAGCACCAACTTGCCAAGCCAGCGTTATGACGTTCCCTAACCCAGTCAAGATGATGCGTAGCCAGACCAAACCGACGATCCTTATCTCACCACTTCACGGTCTACGCCACAAATAGAATCTATGCAAGACTGCCGAACGCGGGATCATGAACTCTCCCTACCTCTCGAAAAAGGTTAGTCGGAGTTTACTGACCATCTTGCTTGACTTACATTTCGATTCCATCCTTGTTTGTCACCATCATATGCTTACCTCGCAACAATGCCCCTGTTCCGAGCTAAGCAGGGGACTTAATGTTGATGGTGGTTTTTATCTTAGGGTTAAAATCGTAAAACCCTAGTCAGACAATGACGTCACAGAACTTGAGTAATAATGTCTCCACTAAGCGCATTTATTGAACCCTTTAATTTGACTGCGAGAAAATTACCGGGGTATCTTTTTTTTTAATGCTAATTAGGGTTTCGGTAGGCCAAAACCCTAATTCGCACGCCACACGTGCCAATGGAAAACCGTGCCAGCCACACCTACCGCGCCAAGGCATGCCAACCATGCTAGCCGCACCCCCTGTGCCAATGGCAAACCGTGCCAGCCACACCTACAGCGCCAAGGCATGCCAACCATGCTAGCCGCACCCCCTATGCCAATGGCAAACCATGCCAGCCACACCTACCGCGCCAAGGCATGCCGACCATGCTAGCCGCACCCCATGTGCCAATCGCAAGCCGTGCCAGCTACATCTCCACGCTAGAGCATACCAAGCATGCTTGCCGTCCCAACACACCATGCATAACGCCGGTCAAAAAAAAAAAGGCCTGCAACAATCAACGAAAATCTTTCAATCACAGGAGCAAATCCTAGTCGTCCAAGGTTACCAAACAACACATGGTAACCTTTGACCCAAAAACCTAGCTTGGTCACGCCAAACCCTTGGCCTCACATTCCAAGCCAAACCGCACCTTGCCTTGGCCCTAGCCATGCTAGCCGCACCATGCGCCCATGGCATGCCAACCCCTTGGCCCCGCCATGCCAAGCCAAACCATTCACACCAAACCCTTGGCCCCACATGCCAAGCCAAACCGCACCTTGCCTTGGCCCTAGCCATGCTAGCCGAACCATGCGCCCATGGCATGCCAAGCCCTTGGCCCCACCATGCCAAGCCAAACCATTCACACCAAACCCTTGGCACCACATGCCAAGACAAACCGCACCTTGCCTTGGCCCTAGCCATGCTAGCCACACCATGTGCCAACGGCATGCCAAACCCTTGGCCCCACCATGCCAAGCCAAACCGCACCTTTACAAAACTTAACCCAAAAACTAGCCCGCTCAAAATATATATATATACAAAACTTCTCTCAAATGATACATATAAAATATTCATTTGGTTTACAAATAAAATATACAACACAACAAACATGGCTACACTTGGCCTAGCCATTCCTCTGACCCACAACTACACAAAGCCTAAGTACAATCCAATAGCAAAGAACACTCAACTTTAACCTCAGTATAATTCTAACAAAATTAACACTTCCAACAACACCGCAATTCACACATTTCTAAACCTCTAACATTCATCCCTGTAATTTACATTCACTGCCACAATTAACTCAACTTTCATCTCATCTTCTAAGTTACAACACCATATTACTCTTTTAGTTATAATCTCATTTGAGTTCTTCTTGAGCAATCAACATTACCAACTCAAACAATTCTACATACTCCACCTAAACTCAACAGCATAACCATTATCACTTGGGCGCCTCCGACCTGGAACATCTCTGTAATATCCAATTAACTTCACCTCGTTCTTCATTCGACTAAACCCACTCCTTAAATCTTCTTATTCATCACTAATCGAAGTTCAAATACCACATGCAGAAACCCTAAACCACCGGTTCTTCAATGGTTTGTCACTGAATCGAATTTAAGTCTTCAATTAAACACCAACCCCTTTGTTATCCATCACCAAGTACTCAAATCCACTTAATTCTTCAATCTGATTCTTCACGAAGCCAATCCAAAATCCATAAACCCTAACTTCATTAAACTCGAATTAATCCTTATCTCTAAACTTAATTCATCCAAACGATCAATACCCAACTCCAATTTCTCAATTCCTAGCTCAAACCACGATCCACCGAGAAACCTTAGTTCTCATAACAGCTCAAAACTTCTCCTTCCCGAGCTCAATCAACCACAACATCACACCTTCTTCCTCGCTAACTTTTCGAGATCTATCTAGTGATACTAGTTTCGTATCTAGTTCGGGATGTTAGATTAATTTCTATTAATTAACGTTCGTGTTAAACTAATCGAGTTATTATCGGCTCAATCGTCGCACCATGTGCCAATAGTTGTTCTAGCATTCAAATACTATTATTTCTTCCATGTGTGTATTTGTTTCATTTGATTTATTGGATCATTTGTTAGATTAGAGTAATTTGGTACAAGATTACTAACAAGTTAATTCTTTTTATCAAGTCTACCCTAATAAATATCTTCTAGTTTAATTTATATTTATGATTTGTCATTAATTTAATTTATAAATTTAACCACATTTATGTGATTATAAATTGTTGATTTCTATGTGTATTTTTCAAGATTTATCAATTGTGTTAATCTCACTATTTTTCTATTGGCATGCCAAACCCTTGGCCTCACCATGCCAAGCCAAACCGCACCTTGCCTTAGCCCTAGCCATGCTAGTCGCGCCATGTGCCAATGGCATGCCAAACCCTTGGCCCCACCATGCCAAGCCAAACCGCAGATTGCCTTGGCCATAGCCATACTAGTCGCACCATGTGCCAACGACATGCTAAGCCCTTTGCCCCACCGTGCCAAACGCACCTAGCCACGCCACCATGTTGGCCTTCCCTAAGGAAAAATAAGATCGATAGAAAGAGAGAAGAAACAAAGAAGAAGAATAAGAACAGATGAGAAGAAGAAGAAAGAAGAAGAAAAGAGAAAATCAAATCTTCTCGGTTACCAAAAATGACGAAGGAATGCGACAATCAACGGTTTCCTTTCAATCCCAGGAGCAAATCCTAGCCATCCAAGGTTACCAGACAATGCATGGCATCCAAGGTTACCAGACAACGCATGGTAACCTTTGGCCCAAATACCTAAGTTTGGCTACGCCAAACCATACCATGCCAACGGCATGCCAACCTAGCCGCACCACCATGCTGGCTTTCCCTACGCGGCTACCAAAACGAAGGCGTGCGACAATCAATGGTCCCCCTTCAATCCCAGGAGCAAATCCAAGGTTACCAGACAACGCATGGTAACCTTTGGCCCGAAAACCTAAGTTTGGCCATGCCAAACCATACCATGCCAACGGCATGCCAACCTAGCCGTGCCACAATGCTAGCCTTCCCTACGCGGCTACCAAAACGAAGGCGTGCGACAATCAACGATACCCCTTCAATCCTAGGAGCAAATCCTAGCTATCCATGGTTACCAGACAACGCATGGTAACCTTTGGCCCGAAAACCTAAGTTTGGCCACGCCAAACCATGCCATGCCAACCTAGCCGCGCCACCATGCTGGCCTTCCCTACGCTGCTACTAAAATGAAGGCGTGTGACAATTAACGGTCGCCCTTCAATCCCAGGAGAAAATTCTAGCCATCCAAGGTTACCAGACAACACATGGTAACCTTTGACCCAAAACACTAGTTTGGTCACGCCAACCTAGCCGCACCACCATGCCATGCCAATGGCATGCCAACCTAGCCGCGCCACGCTGGCCTTCCCTATGTGGCCACCAACAAACGAAAGCGTGCGACGATCAACGGCTACCTTTCCTCTTAAGATGCAAAATCTCGACCGTCGAAGGTCACCAAGCTAGCAAGTCTCCCAAGCTCGACTTGCCTGGCAACAACAATATACTACATGTTTTCTACAAAAAAAAATTCGAGACATCAACACATATCACAAACTGGGGGATCCTCTTTGGGTGTTGGTTTGGCGGTTTACAGCGTGCGGCGTACACTACTCCCGTCATAAGGAAGTGTCATAAGGATGAGGCGGTTAGTAAATACAGAGAGTTAATGGTGAAACTCTCTTTTATGGGACATCAATTCCATGCGTTAACGGTTTTATGGAACATCAATTCCATGCGTTAACGGTTTTATGGAACATCAATTTCATGCGTTAACTGTTACCACCTCCTCCCATTTACTCACCCATTTTTCCATTCCTTAATGAGACCAGAGTACGTTTCACTTCGACTTGTATAAATAGGTCTTACCTATTTCCACCGAACAACAAGTTCGATCAGAGCATACACCACTCGAAAATGTTTGCTAGCTTTCCTTCAAGTTAGCTTCCCACTTTCGATACAAGTCGTAACACACTACTCTTCCGAATCAACTATTCTGGTCTCATCACTTTCCTTGCTTCCCTCCCCAAAACCAACCCATTCTCCTTCACTTTGTGACCGAAGCAAGTCAGGAACGACCATTTCTTGGTTTAGGCCGGACTTGTACAGATTGATCTCTCGAATCTAAAGTACTCCCTTGCAGTATATTGTTTAGGGTTTAAATTCTTTTCTCACCCACACACCCGAAATTACAGAAATCA
Source organism: Papaver armeniacum (assembly GCA_023531295.1). Taxonomy (NCBI): domain Eukaryota; kingdom Viridiplantae; phylum Streptophyta; class Magnoliopsida; order Ranunculales; family Papaveraceae; genus Papaver; species Papaver armeniacum. Next base: position 87,313 of record JAJJWW010018126.1, on the reverse strand, counting down.
GCAGAAACCATTTTCACCCACAAACACCAGCAAAGTAGAGACTTCGACAATTTGAACTTATGAAAGTCTTCTGTCCAGGTCTAGGTTCCAGGAACCTCCATTCAATAACGTCGCTGCAAAATCTTGCAGCGTCCATTTTTCAGTCGAAGTAATGGAGTAAATGTGAGGGAATGCTGCATTAAGTGGTTCTTCCCTAACCCAAGTGTCTTCCCAAAATCTGATCGTCTGACCGTCCCCTAACTTGAGATTGGTGCATTGCTTAAAAGTTTTAAGATGACTATAAATATGTTTCCAAACTCCACAAACGTTTCCTGATTTAGGTTTCTTAGTCTCTCTATTCATTATAGTTGCATATATCGGAGAAACCAACCCCCTTCAACATCTATCATGATATGTTCTACACTGTTGAAAGCTAGATCTACATGAGAGATTGGTGCATTGCTTGAAAGTTATAAGATGACTATAAATATGTTTCCAAACTCCACGACTGATTCCTGATTTAGGTTTTTTAGTCTCTCTATCCATCATAGTTGTCCCGTGTTTTGGGACCATTTATTCTCCTTGTTCATGGTGTCATAGAGGTTGGTGTCGGACATCTTTAATGACAATATATTTAATGTTGTAATTTGTTTTTGGGATTTCTTAACTTATATACCCGTATAGAGGTTAAGAAGCATTTAATAGTCCACTTTTGTCTCGGGTTTAGAATAGTAAGCGATTATTTCTGTGTGAATTTATCACCTTGTATTGGAATTGACGTAATTAATATAAAATAATCCTCAATAATATATTTCCGTATCTACCCTTGAAACTTCCTAAAAATATGGACCTAGATATTTATGATAGTGGGACTCGGAAGCTTGGTCAACAAAAATTCTACTAACTAATTCCTAATCGCACTTGTATATCCGGTCAGTTATTTACTTTTGGTTAGTATCTAATCCAACGGTCAATTAATAATTACATTAAATCCCTAATTTTTTATTAATGATTTTTACGGATTTTTCTCCTCTTTTGGTATATTAGCACAAAACAAGTAAGATTTACGCAGACAGAGAAAATAAATCAAATTTTTTGCATTAATTTTTTGTATAATTTCTTGAATTTACACATAGGTTTAAAATCATTTTATAGATCTTATTTAGAAAAGGAAAAAGAGAAAAGAAAGAGGAAGAAGGAGAGACAATTGTATCAAGGAAGGATCTTATTATGTCAGGATTTTTCGTTTCATCATCAACAGTTAATAGTATGGTGGACTCCACAAGAGTTAAAGGGGTATACTAGGAAACTTTATATCATCAAAAACATAAAATGGTAATTAATGAGGTTCTTTATGGTCTTAATCAATAGTTGTTAAATCTAAGACAAAAGTAATCCAGTATATACGGGTATACAAGATAAGAAGACCCTTTCTTTTTTGTTAGAAAATTGGCTATAATAATTTTGGTGCAACTTTTAAAGCAAGATCTTTTAATACATTTAAGTGTAAGATCTTTACTTTTAAAGCTAATTTACATTAATGTTATAAATTACAATCTGCTTTGATCATTTTTCTTACACAAAATTCAACAATGGCTACAACAAGTTTACTTTCCCATACTTTCTTTCTTCATCTCTTATTAGCTATTGCATCCATTAACATTAGTTGCTATGCTCAAAGTGAAGACAGAAAGGTTCGTTTGAAATTATATACTCCTTTTCTCTTTTATTATTATTTTAATTTTATTTTTGATAGATAAAGAAATCTGTGCAGACGAATTTTGAAATTAGATCATATTGGTATCATCACTAAGTGACTTGTCACTATATTAAAATGATATCGATGCCCCTTTCTTCTTCGCCATTTTAACTGATTTTTAACGCTTATGTCAACCCTGCAGGTTTATATTGTGTACATGGGTGAGCTTCCAACTGAGAGTGAATATACCCCAATGTCTCACCACCAAAATATTCTTCAAGAAATTCTCGAGGGAAGGTAAGCAAAAATTTAAATGACCACCATTATAGCAAGGTTGAAGTACCTGGTAAAACAAACCGAAGAGTTTTAGTACTGACCATAAGATGGATTTCATTTATTCATGTGCAGTTCAGTGCAGGACACACTAGTTCACAGTTATAAAAGGAGTTTTAATGGATTTTCCGCAAAACTCACTGAAAATGAAGTTCAAAAGCTCTCCGGTAATTATGTCTAACGATTATTGATACAGTTCACATGATAACATGTAATTGCATAGATCGGTGTGGCGCGTTGATATTCATTTATATTTTTATGTTTGTGCAGGTATGGAGGGGATAGTATCGATCTTTCCAAATCGAATCTATCAACCTCAAACTACTAGGTCTTGGGATTTTATAGGACTACCTGAGAATGTGAAACGAATCCATTCTGTTGAAAGTGACACCGTAATTGGTGTCATCGATACTGGGATATGGCCAGAGTCGGCAAGTTTCTCAGATGATGGCTTTAGTCCCCCTCCTAAGAAATGGAAGGGTGTCTGTGATGGTGGTCACAATTTTACCTGTAACAAGTAAGTTTTTGGTTATTTCATGTCTTCTTCGAATTTTCATCTAAGCAATATCAAACTATTACATTCCGATGATTTTGAATGTTAATCTGCAGCAAGCTAATAGGTGCCAGATATTATGAGGGCTTACCATCTGGCAAAGGATCTGCTAGAGACACACAAGGCCATGGTACTCACACTGCATCCACTGCAGCGGGCAACATTGTTGAGGGTGCTAGCTTCTATGGAATCGCAAAAGGTAATGCCAGGGGAGCAGTTCCCTCAGCCAGGATCGCAGCTTATAAAGTCTGCTTTTCCGGTGGTTGTAACTCAGATGCAATGTTGGCTGCATTTGATGATGCAATTGCCGATGGCGTTGACATTATTTCAGTGTCACTGGGTAGTTTATTGCCAGTTGTCTTTGACTATGATCCTATTGTCATCGGGTCTTTTCATGCTATGAAGAAAGGTATACTCACTTCACATTCGGCCGGTAACTCTGGACCTAATCCACAGACAGTGGCCAATGACGCACCTTGGTTATTAACTGTGGCGGCAAGTACGACTGATCGACGCGTCATGGACAAAATTATCCTGGGAAATGGAAAGACGTTTCGGGTAAGTTTATTGCAACCCACATATTTTTGACTATAGAGGGTTCAGTGTGTTTTGTGTTTCTTTATTGAGAGGATCACGGTTCCGGATGGAACATATTCTGCGAGTGACATTGTTGGTATTTTATTCATTTTGATGGTTTTGTAAATTATTTGATCGGATGAAAACAGGGTCTGGGAGTGAATGGTTTCAAGTTGAATGGAACTAAATTCCCGCTTCTGTATGGGGATAATGTTTCAGCCACATGTGAACTTTCTGCAGCACAGTAAGTTACTTTTGTAATTTACATCGAAACAACTTTGAGTTCCAACAAAATAAACACTCACGGGTTGAATATATGTTTACCTAACTTCAGGAGTTGCCTGAAAGATTGCATGGACAAAGACTTGGTTGAGGGGAAAATTGTCATATGTGATTCACTTGCAGATTTGGCAGTACCTGTGCCTTTTGCAGCGGGAGCTCTAGGAACCATCATGGTTACAAAAGAACAGTTTCTTGTGTCGTCTTCAGTTTATCCATTACCAGCTGCACTAATAAACACTACGAGTGGTGACCTTGTCAAGTCTTATTTCAAGTCTACTCGGTAAGTACCTGAATTTTTAATTGACTGGACATACATCCATTTCTTCAGGAATTAGTATATACATATTAGTTTGAACATTTTTCCTTTATTCATTCCAACAGAAATCCTGTTGCCACCATTTTGAGAGCTGAATCAATAAAAGATTCTGAAGCTCCTGTAGTAGCTTTGTTTTCTTCTCGCGGACCAAACCCATTCACACCCGACATAATCAAGGTGAAGGAAAAAAAAATTATGCATCTGTATACGTACTAGTTTGTTACTTGTTACTGATAAATCGTCTTCCATTGATATTGTTTCCATTCATTCGGTAAAACAGCCAGATATTAGTGCACCGGGAGTTGATATATTGGCTGCGTACTCACCTGTGGCTAGTCCTTCAGAGATTGTGGGTGATACTAGGTCAGTGAAGTACAATATACTCTTTGGGACATCGATGGCGTGCCCTCATGCAACGGGAGCAGCAGCTTACGTTAAAACATACCATCCTGATTGGTCTCCTTCGGCTATAAAGTCTGCTCTTATGACCACAGCTTTCGCGATGAACAATACAAAGAATTCTGATGCAGAATTTGCTTATGGGTCTGGTCAAATTGATCCAGTGAAGGCTCTAAAACCTGGTCTCGTTTACGACGCACATGCAGATGACTACGTCCAATATTTATGTGGTATGGGTTACGACTCTTCCAGAGTGAAGCTCATTACGAACAGTACTTGTCCCGGCGAAGCAGATACAACTGATCTACCTAGGAATCTAAATTATCCTTCATTTGGTTCTCACGTCGAAGTGGGCAAAAAGATCAACCTAAATTTTAGAAGAACTGTGACCAACGTTGGCACCCCGAATTCAACATATAAGGTGAAGATTACTTCGGATGATAGGATTACGGTGGCGGTGGAGCCTAAAGTCCTTTCTTTCAAGTCATTGAACGAGAAGAAGTCGTTTGTAGTAAGTGTTGTTGGAGATGGATTGGGTTCAAATGAAATGGTAAGTGCATCACTGGTGTGGTCTGATGAGGTTCACATTGTGAGAAGTCCAGTTGTTGTATATTCGCAGTCTATACTCTAAAGTGAGTAAACTTTAGGGAAACATTATGTCACCAAATTAAACATTTAGAACATTAAATATTTATTAGGGAAAAAAATGTCAGTAAATTAAATATTTATCATAAATTGAATATTCCATCTTTCTTAAAATGCTTCAGCCTGGAATAATATTTAGGGAAACATAATGTCACCAAATTTTTTTTTTGGTACTAAAGAGAATTCATTCATTTAGATGAGAATTTTACATTTGTCTTCCTCTACTAGAGTAGAGATATAATCTGGAAAATTCCCTGAAAAATGAAAGGCTGCAGACTGATCTCTAGCTTGTTTAGTTATGGAATGCGCTGCATTATTACATAGTCTATTTATAGACTTACAAAACCAAAAATTACTATTAGTGAACTTGTTTTTGATAAATTGAAGTTTATTCTGATTGAACCAATGCACCTGCAGTTCATTCCCAGCTATGGAATTCACTACTGATTCGCAGTCCGTTTCAAAAATTACTTTTGTTGCTCTAAGTTCCTCCATCCATTCAACGGCTACCTCCAACGCCTTGCACTCAAAGTACTCAGCCCCATATTCTTCTTCCACCTCTTCTAGGCAGCATAGTCCTTTCACTCCTAAGCAATTCCCTGCAAAATTACGGATTATCAGACCTATGCTTCCTTTCTTGGTTTGAGGAAAATAGGAACCATCTAAATTTACTTTCACAAACTCCTTCCGTGGAGGTATCCAAAATTTTGTTTGGATGATATTGGTGACTGTATATGTTTGTGCAGACGTCAGATGAACACATTGATAATACAAATGATTTATTCTAGCAATCATAGTCTGAATATTAGGTTTCTTATTCTGAAAAATAACTGAACACCTCTCCTTCCAAGTATGCCAGATTACACACATATACTCGCAAATTAGATTTCCTTCATTCGAGACACAAAGCGAGGGGTATTAGTATCTCAGGAATGAAACCATTGTATAATCCAGGTTCTCAAAGTCAGAAAATTCATTTTTGATTGCATCAATGTTAATGTTCATAGTAAACCAAATGGCTCTAACAAAACTGCATTCCATAAACAAATGATTCATTGTTTCATCATTAGAGCCACAGAAACAACATTGGGTTTCAATGTCTGGTTTGTATTTAGAGATGATAGTTACTTTGAACAATTCTTTTAATGCATTTCCGGACAAAGATTCACTACGTGGAACTTTGAAGTTCCACAAGTTTTTCCAAACATCCCTTGGGATATTACTATTAGCAACAATTGTGTTAACCTCACTTGTGCATATAGTGTTATAAGCACTTTTGACAGAAAATTTACCTTTTCTGTCAGGTTTCCAAATCATCAAATCTTCTCCTGTAGTTGGAATTATCATACTCAAAATTAAATTAGCACAGTCAACAGAAAATATAGCATTAACTACATCTGCATTCCATAGTCTAGTGCCTTCTAAGAACAACTCACAGCACTGTATAACTTGTAAAGCTAGATGAACCTACAATAGGTGCAAAAGGGCTATTTAATCCTATAACCCAACAAATAGCCAAATGTTAACTTTAGTACCACTTCTAACTAACCACATTGTGTTTTGTTTCACAATTTCCAAACCAGAATAAATACTTCTCCATAACCAAGAGCAATCATCCTTAAGCTTATCTATATGAAGAAATTTTCCCTTCCTTGAATACTTAGCTTTGAGGATTTGGTAACAAAGGGAGTTATCATCAGTACAGGCTTTCCAAGCTACTTTAGTGAGAAGGGCAGTGTTAAAATTTTCCAGATTTCTAAATCCTAGTCCCCTAAGGCTTTAGGAATCTGAAGTTTATCCCATCCTATAAAGTATATACCTTTGGAATTACCTTCTTTGCCCCACCAGAACTTTCTTTGGATGGAGTCTAACTGATTTATGATATTCTTAGGAATTTTAAAAACTCCCATTTGATGAGAAGGTAGTGCATTGAGCACATGCTTCACCATAGTTGATCTAGCAAAGATAGTTCATACTTTTTCCTTTCCAAGGAATCAGTCTAGAATTGAAACTCTGCATAATGGGTTTTAAAGCTTTAGATTTGTCTCTGCCTATCACCAAAGTAACACCTAAGTATTTGTCAGTATCTTTCATTTCGATCATACCAAGAGCATTACAAAGATCTATTTTGGCTGTAGGGATGATATTATGGCTGAAGTAAACACTAGATTTATTCAGATTAAGCATTTGACCAGAGAACTTACCAAAAAAGTTAAGAGTATCAAGAATACCTGAAACATTGTGCATATCAGCTTTGGTGAAAATAAGAATATCATCTGCAAATAAAAGATGAGTGATTGCAGGAGCATTCCTAGCAGCTTTGACACCAGCAATGATATGGTTAGAAGAAGCATTAACAAGCAATCTAGATAAGTAATCCATGGCAATAATAAAAAGATAAGGGGATAAAGGATCCCCTTGTCTTAAACCTCTTGAAGGATAGTACTCATCTGTGGGTGAACCATTGAGTAATATAGAGATATTTGTTGTGGAAATACATTGTTCAATGTACTTACAAAATTTCTCAGGGAAACCTATTTTCCTCAGCATTCCTAAAAGAAAAGGCCATTCAAGTCTATCAAAGGCTTTAGACAGGTCTAATTTGAGAGCCATAGTGCCACTAACTCCTTCTTTGTGTTTCATGGTGTGGATCATTTCATGAGCTATGATTATGTTGTCCTGGATTGCTCTCCCAGGGACAAAAGCAGACTGATAAGGGGAAACAATTTTCTTAAGAAAAGGTTTCATCCTATTTGCTAAAGTTTTAGAGATAATTTTATAGATTGTGTTACACAAACCTATAGGTCTAAAATCAGCAGGATATTTGTCAGTATCTACTTTAGGAATCAGAGTAAGAAAAGTTTTGTTAAACTCTCTAGGCATGTTACCAGTGGCGAAAAAGTTTTGAACGGCTTGAACAACCGTGTCTCCAACAATGCTCCAATTGGATTTATAAAAGCCCGCTTGAAAGCCATCAGGCCCTGGAGAGCTCCAACAATCCATGGATTTCACCACAGTAAGGATATCCTCAGCAGATGGTATTCTAGTAAAATTCTCAGACAATTCATTAGTAATAATTGTTGGAATAATATCAAAGAAATCATCAGGGAGAAGCTGAAGATTGGCAGGATTTTCACGAGCTAAAATGTTGGATTAGAATATTGGCCATATCATCCCTCTTATCATACCAGTCACCATTCATATCATACAAGCAATCAATATTTTTCCTATGCATTCTTCTATTAGCAAGAGTATGAAAGTATCTAGAATTGTTGTCTACATCAATGATAAACCTATCTCCAGATTTTTGTTTATAAAATTCAGTCTTGATCTCAAACCAGAGTTCAAGTTTTTTGTTAATCTCAATAAGTTTATCATTTTGTATACTGGAAATAGATTCATTCTGAATAGAAAGTAACTGGTCTTGCAGAGTGTTGATATTATTGTCAATATCCCCAAATTCTATCTTATTCCAATTGGAGAGCCTTTTCCTAGTTATCTTGTGCTTTTCAGATAATTGGTGGGCAGGGGAACCTAAAGTGTTAGAGTTCCAAGCAATTTCTAGTTGTGTTTTAAAACCAGCATGTTTTATCCACATTACAAAAAATTTAAAAGGTTTCCACAAGTGTTGATTATGATGTTCAGTATTTAGCATAATGGGACAGTGATCCGAGCCAACTTGAACAAGATGATAAAGTTTAGCATTAGGGAATTCATTACACCACTGTTGATTCCCTAAAGCCATATCAATTCTAGATTTCCTAATACCAGAACCTACATTATTACGAGACCAAGTAAAATCCCTACCAATATAACCTAAATCCATGAGACCACAATCATTAATTTGTTCTTGAACAAATCTATCATCCTGTGAAATAGAAGAAGTGCCATTTAGCCTATGTAGGTGCACATTAAGATCCCCTATGACAAGCCAAGGCTGCATTATATTTTCACTTATTCTATTCATAAAATCCCATTGAATCTTTTTAGTATCAGTATAAGTGGATCCATACATGAAGGAGATTAAAACATCTGATTTAGCAGGGTGAAGATTGGCCACAACATGAATAATGTTATTGGAAGCTTCCTGAATTTCACATTTAATCCTGTCCTTCCACATTAAAATAAGACCACCAGCAAGTCATATTCTATCTATGCAGGCATGATTGCAGTAGTTCAAAGATTTTGCAAAGTTAAGCATTCTATTTTTATCTATTTTTGTTTCAGTTAAAAACAGAAAATCTGGGTCTTGTTTTTTGATTAAGACAAAAATTTGATCTTTTGTGAACTTTTTAGCTAAACCTTGAACATTCCAGGCAAGTATCTTCATATTTTGAAAGGTGATTTTAAAAAAACTAGAAAGATATAAAATAAGGTGGGTTGTTGTGTATACCTGAGAAGGGTCTCTGACGCAATCTTCCATGGGAGCATTATTCATTGCAGATGGTTCGTCCGATTCCATCATAGCAGTATGCTGCTGGTCCAAATTAGTAGTATTCTGGTCTTGTATAAGAGCTGGTGGTTGGATATGGATATTGTGCGGATTCATTGCAGGCTCAGAGTTGAGATTGGAGTTTCTCATCCTTTTAACATTCCTTGATTCTTCTATATTACCTTCTTCAGTTACCTCTTCCTCCATGTAATTGGCTGAACTACTTTGTGCTTCATTCTTCTGATTTTCACTATCTTCCTTGAGAAGAGCTTCATATTCAGCAGCAGTAAGTGAGTCCAAATAGAGTAAGTGAGAGGTGTACTCACAATTTTCATCATTGTGATCAATTACAAAGCATTTTGGGCATATGTTCTTTGGTTGAAGCTCCCAATGGTATCTAATCCAAGCATCTTCTTCAGTTAAAGTCTTCCACCAACCCCCTCTGTGAAGAGGCTTGCTCAAATCTATTTCAATTCTCGCTTTGACAGTGTTTCCTGCTCTGGGTCTGCAGTTTCTTGGCTTGGTTGAAATCTTTTTTCCTATAAAGGAAATGGCTTCATCTATTACAGCTACATTCATGTGCTCCAACTTCAAATATTTGAACTGAGCCGTGAAAACTTGTTTATCAAAAACATAGTCTTGCAATGGAATGTTGTTGTAGTATTTCTGAACATGGAAAAGTACCCCATCAACTAACTAGGGACCATCTGCTATCACTTCATCTCTTTCATCTTCATTGTTTAGTCTTACCAACATCAAGTTATGACCCATAATTCTAATCTCCTTATTCTCGATATTTTGCCCATAGGGAATTGATTTAACTCGTATGACTCTCATCTTCATTTTTGATTTTTCCTTCAGCTTTCCTAAAATTCCAAAAGTCCATTGATCTGCTGCTTGATTGATTAATTGAGTTGAACCAACTGTTCTTCTTTGATTAGCGGTTAAATCAAAATTTGCATTCCTTAGTCAGTGCCTAGATAACTCGATTGATTCGATCTCCCGAGTGGTTGCCATGATGTTTGTAGAAATGTTTATGTTTTGGCTTTGCCTAGAGAGATTGCTTTTGATTTGTGGATTTTTGTTCTTTTTCTCCGGATATATATTCCAGTGAATATTGGGGAAGGGTTTTTTAATCTTTGGCAAATTAGTCAAAGATAGTTGAATTTGGGAAACCCTAAATCTAATTGGATATGGGAGTAAAACTGCATTCAGTTTGTAACCAAATTTAGCTGGATAATATCGATGGGAATATTTTCCTAATTTTGAAAATTTTGGTAACAAACCAACTGGCTGAATTTTCCTATAATGGATGCTGGAATTACGGAGGATAATTGAATGGGAATTGAGAGCCAAAAATTTTTGAATTTTCTGGTTGGTTTTACTGATTTGAATCAAAGATTGAAGATGGTACTCATCTAATTGAAGAATTGTTTGATAATCTTCATCATACTGGGTTGACATATGCTTACTTGGAATCTGGAATTGTTCTATTGAGGAATCATGTTTCCATGAATGGAAATGTTCTTCTGTACTACTAATTTGGACCATCATCACAAAGAAGATGGTTAGCACCACTGCTGGCCACATCACTGTTGTTTTTCCAACTGCAATTTTCATGCTTTCCACCACTGGTAATCCCACAAATGATTGATCAGAGATCTGAAATTATCACAAACCCATAAAAGTTAGGTTAAAACAAATTTGAAAATAAAATTAAGATTTAAATCAGAGATAGGATTAGGAGTGATTATGGAAGATGGATTTCACCACCATGAATCATAGAAGAGAAACAGAATTATTAGATTAAAGAAAATAAACAGATTAAAGATCAATAGAACATGGATTTTCGAAACGGTTTATGGCATGAGTTGACTCGGCTATCGCCCGATCCTCAGAGCTCCTGTTCTTCTACTCTACCTTAATTGATGATAAAAAGTAAAAACACTCTCGTAGTTTTATTTCTTAGATCATAATGTCACCAAATTAAACATTTAGAACAATGGAATTATGATATTGAATAATAAAAGCTAAACCATCAAAAAAAAAAAAAAAAAAAAAGCTAAAGAAAGTACATTTTCCAGTTGAGACTCCATTCCAACTTCCATACTGTAAGTACTTCACTGTCTCCAATTAAAAAAGAAGGGGGAAATTATTTCTAGCCCAATTTTGTTTTTTCTTATATAAGAAACCCATCATTTAAATTCTCTATATTGAGAACCCATAATTAGTTAAAAGAATGATTCAATTACAAAATTAGCCTTTTATCTACATGTTTATTTCTTTTTTATTTTTAGGAAAAAGTTCGTGAATTCATAAAAACTTCCTAAAATGTCTCTACGAAATTCTCCCTAAAATAACTCCCTTGTTAGTTACTCGTTTAACTTAAAGTAAAAATTATTCCTAAAAAATCTCTCCAAATAGTTCTTTTGACCGTGGTAAATAATAATCCAAAGAAATATCCTAAAGTAAATCTACCCATGATGTTCGACTATGGAAACTTTAGTTTTCATACTTTAGTGAATATTGCAATTTTCACAAGTTGCAACTTTGTGAAAATAGGAATTATCACGCATCACTGGAAACCGCAATTATTACCGGTTGTGATAACCTCAATTATCGCAATTTCTTCTTTTCCCGAATTCAAGTAAAAGTGACCAGATGGAGAATCAATTTTTTCACTCAAAACCAAAGTGTTTTATTTCAGATTCTTAATTCTCTAATATTGGTATATTGGTCGTTCATTCAGATCATTCCTTTTTGCTACTTTGGTTGTTAGTAAGCAGTGTATCTGGTGTAGGTAAGTTGGCAAAGGGTTCTAGCCAACAAAAGAAGTTCATTAGTTCTGCACATGAGTTAGTTGCTTAAGCAAGCTTTTCTTCTTTTTTTTTTTGAAAGAGAAAAAGCTTTTCTTATAGTGATTCAAAAATGTCCACATTGTTTTTGGTTTACAAGAGGAAGTTTTCACTTTTAAATGATTTTTTTTTTAAATGATGTGCAAATTACTATTATTTCCGCAAATCATTTTTGTGAAAGATATAGTTTTCACTTTTGACAAAATGATGAAAATAACATTTATCACTTGAATTAAAGGTTGATAATCACGATTATCACCGGCAACTGAAAATTATGATTTTCACAATTTAGTGATAATCACAATTTTCACTGAAACACAGAGGATAAATGTATCTTTCACTCGAAATCAGGTGAAAAAATAAATTTTCATATGAAATATGCCTACACAGTAACATTAGAACCCAAATCTACATGGCTAGAAACCATGTGCGATTTGAGCTAAGACGACATTTACAATCATACATATGAAATTTGAATGCAAAACAAAGCAAGAACAACCAATGACCGTGGAACACATGAGTTCAGTATTAGAACTCGACTTGCAAGCATAAAAACACGACCAAGAGGGTGGCCCATGGATAGATTGTCTCAAGTTATCCATGAAAAGAAGAAGAAAAAAACAGTGATTTAAACTCTAAAGAACATGACCAATAGTACAAACATACCATGAATCATTATTTCTAGACACAACATAAAAAAAAAAAAAAAAAATTGATCGAACAACATAAAAAACAATGAGAAGAATAGTTATGAACCTAGAGATAACATAAAAACCAATGAGAAGAATAGTTATTAAATTTCTACAACACTGTGGACAATCTCACACGACATCATAATAGGCCATAGCCACAATCAAAATTAGCTAAGTTAAAAGAGTAACCACCTCATCCCATTTAACCATCACTGAGAGGTTTTTGACAGGATGTGTACTCCATGAAAACTCCAACAACTTTTTAAAGATTTGACAGAGGATACAAGAGAGAGTTCCATCAGACATAACATATTCACATTACAAAAATCATGTATTAACGAGTTTAGAGGTGTATCTGCGCATATTACATCGAGTTTTTCACATCAAGCATGCATTGCGTGTTATTACATTTTCACCTCTTCTCGTTGATATATGCATCTCGTGTATTTCACAAAATCTTGATCCTATGCCTCGGACCTAAATAAATGAAACCTCATATTTAATGAATATGAATTTGGTTGAAGATTGACCCAGAATCTCGGATCTAAACTAAAAGAGGAACAAAAATGCAACCGTACTAATGATTTGAGATGGAGTAAATGTCGCCCATGAATGATGGAAATATGGAATCAATCGATTGACCATAAAGAATTAAAAAAATAATTAATAAATTTGTTAGTAACAAATAATGATAAGGCTAATTTAGTCTTCTTGAAAATTTGAAAATATATATCTAATCTAAATCTATTAATCCGATCCGTAGATCTCATACTTTGGGCTACACATATATTCCATCTTATTGATGGGTTTGTGGAAGAGAGAGGGTTCAAATGTGGGTTCCTCAGAAATTTCCACAAAAAAGAAGTATACCGAGAGTATATAAAATTAAAAAAAAAAAAAAAAAAAAAAAAAAAGATATCGATGAAAAAAAGAAGATATTGATATTAGTTTGGTATATACAGTCAGGGTGTATATTTTGTTTTCATTTATTTATCAGCTACTATTTAAATAGTTGTAGACCTCAAAATCATGATTAATGTAGTACTAGAAAATCCCACTACTACACCCCTTACACAATCTATATAGTAAATTATGAAACCATTGTGAAGAACACTTAAATAGATTTTTATTGAGTTTAGAAATCAATACAAAAAAGATAAAACCCTAACTTGGGAAACAAATAACTTTCTCTCTCCTAAAATTCTATCTCAACTCTCAAAAAGACCCCTCCCTCACTACAAGGGTGGCTAGTCCTATATATATGGATTTTACACAGTGGAGGACAGCTAATAAAGCGCCTATTTTCGGATCCACCGCGCGATGTCTTTGGGCGTTTACATTGTGTTTTCTCGCGCGTGCTCTTAGTCTTCGCACAACTCTCACACTTTACTGATGATTTTGTGACGTCACTGATCCCGTCATTTGAGATATGCTACGTGCGACTTCCCTTCGCTCCTTTCTAATTAAGTTGTTTTGCGTGGTTTATCGATTGTGCGGTATTTAACCCCTACATTTTGTCTCTTCACTCAGCGATCTTTATCGAAGAAGGAGCGATGAGAGAAACCTTTCCTTGGTTGTTTTCACACCTATATATGTCATTTTCCGCACCCTATCAACTTTTCATATTCTTTTTAACCGACAAGTTTACGGTTTTTTGGCATAACCGTTCACACGTTCCCACTTTTTCATTTATTACCGGCACACATTCTTTTCCACCTGTTGTAACCGGTCATATTCTTCCTTATTTAATCCTTTTGGGAGGGAGAGATTTTCTCTTCCTTAGTTTTTCTTCTTCACAAACCTGCTTGAATTTTCGTTTTCTCAGAATCTTCATCTTCCCACCTCCTGCTAGTGCTGGCATCCCATGGATTCTCCTCAAAGGTTTGTTTTATCTCTTCTATCGTACTTTTTACTGTGTGTAGCTTATTTTTGGTTGCCTGTAGTTAATCACCACCATTGTTATTCCTCTTCTACGTATTGTTCTTTCTGTATCGCCATTTTATAGCTCTGTTGCTGTTATCGATAATTCCCATACTGTTTTTTGTTGCAGCAAAATTTCCTCCTCTGAAACTTTTTTCACTATTCCAAACCCTAAAAATGAAAATTCCCAAGGTGACAAGTCCCTTAAGAGGAAGCCTTCGCATGACAAGGTATTAAGAAACACCTTACTCTTTAAAACAATATTGTGTCCTCTGTTTCTTATATGCGTTGTCATTCGCAGGCTGATGCGAAGGAGAAGAAGCCTAAGAGGAGCAAACATCCTCCTACCATTGATACTCGCATGGCTCTTCCGAGTTTCAGGAAGAAGTTTACACAACAGGGGCCTTCCGGTGTGATCACTCCTCCTACTTAGGCGAATGCCTCTGCTACCAATCAAGCGAGTGTTACCATCCCTTCATCATCTATTATTCCTTCTTCAGCGAACACTATCGCATGTTCATCATTCCCTTCTTTTGCTGAAAATCCCTGTAAGGACCTTATGCTTTTAGCTTCTTCACATATTTCTTCTCTTCCAACAGTGACTCCGGCTCCTCTGGACCTAACTTTAATGACTCAGGCCATCACTTCTTCAACTGAAGAAGTTGTTGCATCTATGTTAGATATCCCCATTTCCACCTCTTTGGTTATCCCACATCTGTGGATTACTCTGTCTCTTCTCTTCTCGGATGTTTGCACTGCTATTTCCTCCATGAGCACTGTATTGACCACTTCTCCTCTTCGCACAGCTATTCCCTCTCAAGCGAAATTTGCAGCTCATGAGGTATGTGCCTCTGATGCAGCGAACTTGGGAATAAATCCACTCCTCGATATCGTACAACTCGCACGCTCATCTTCTAATGACCAGTCCAAACAGCGTTTGTGTGAGTCTCTTGTTAAGCTTTTGGGAGGCCCTGCTCCAGATAAGTCTACGCAGCCTTTGATTGTATGGAATCTCGACGCCGCTTTATCTAGGCTGATGGATTTTCAGAGTCTAGTTCCCTCATTCGAGAGCTTACTCAAGAGAATTCCAAATTGAAAGCTGATGTGCATGCTGGTGAACTCTTGGCTGGGAAACTTCTCTCCAAGAACCAAGAGCTTAGAGTATTCTCTTCTTTCTCTTATTAGTCTTGGGATTTTACCTTATCTCGCTTCTCCCTTAAGTTTTACTGCATGTATTTATTCTCATGCTCTTTTTCCCTTTTTACCTCTGCTTGTGAGAATATTTATATTTAAACCAAAAGCGAGTCATGGAAAGGTACAATATCCAATATTCAGCTGAGGATGCTTGTGCGGAGAATAAAGAGTTGCGGCATCAGTTGAATCAATTTCTTAGTGATCGCTCATATTTAGTTGACCAAGTTGATAATTTGAAGAATGAAAATCATGGCCTTAGTACT
The DNA here is from genome assembly GCA_023531295.1 of Papaver armeniacum. NCBI lineage: Eukaryota > Viridiplantae > Streptophyta > Magnoliopsida > Ranunculales > Papaveraceae > Papaver > Papaver armeniacum. The sequence continues at coordinate 71,175 of JAJJWW010018126.1, read as the reverse complement.
CAGTTCGACTCCCTGAATTCCCAAATATCCCATATTTCTGGGCTTTTATATGACAGTGACTTAAGTAACCAAACTTTATCAGAGAAAAACCGCACCCTCATGGGAGATAATCAATCTCTTTTGAAGGATAAAACGAATAACTCCCAGCAATACCTCGCTCTTCGACGAACCTGTATTGATCAAGAGGAATCTCTTCGCGCTCTAAGGAATCAATATGACAAAAATATGAAGAGAGTGTCCTTGGAAAATGATAATATTATAAATAGCAAAGTGAAAATGACTGTCGAAATGAAGAAGCTTCGCGAACAGCACACTCGGTTGGAAAGCTCACATGATATCTTGAAGAAGAAACATGCCTCTCTTACTAAAGATGGGAATAAGATTCGCTCTCGTCTTGAAGGCTGGATAGGTGATGATTTTGATAAACACTTGGAAGTTATGAGAAGTAGTGGTCTTTCCCTGTCTCAATATTACCTTTCTCAGATGGAAGGTAGTCGCACCAAGCTGACTACCTCAACTTATATTTTTAGCTTCTTTCGAATGCTGCTTCTTTTATACGATTTTGTGGTTTCTAAGCTAACTCCAGTATTCTTTGTTCTCGCAGTTTATGAGAAGTTCAAGAACGTTAGGGATCTTACCTCTACACTTTCATCTTCTCGTGACAGGGCTGAGAGGAGACAGATATATCTTGAACAATTGATGAGGATTTATGTCAAGAATGCTCAAAAGGATGTCGCACGCGAAGCTCATCTTCAAGCTAAAGCTTTTGCTGATGGGATATGCATCACCAATTCGCTGCCTCTGGAGGAAGTGAAACCTCTTGACATTTCTGACAATGAAGCTATTCCTCAGCCTGATAGTGACTATGATTATGTCAGTTGGTGACGAGGATATCCCTCTTCCCGAAGATCAACCCGAGGGGGATGGATGTGGAGGCAATCTTTTTGATGCACCGAATCTTTGGCTACTCCTCATCTTGAAGCTCAAGCTATTCCCTATCTTTGCTTCGCGAAGGCCTCTATTCCAAGCTCCCCTCCTGCTGCTGAGACTGAAGCCATTGATTCGCATGATGAAATTCCTCAAAGTGACTCTTATCTTCCTTCTGTTTCTATCCTTATGAACTTGTTTGGATCTCTCTTTTTGTTTTTCGCTGCACATTTAAAGAAAGATAATTTTGTTTTTACAGATTATTTTCTGAGTATGCGAACAACATTTTCTTCCTGATTCGTTTCTATGCAAGGTTATTTTCTAATCATGCGAAGAATACTTTCTTTCTGTAATTCCCATACTTGCCTCTATTATTTGCATGTTATATAATAACGTTCTCACGAAATACTTGCCAAAAACGTAAAGTCCATTTAAGGAGGATGATACTTGTGCGACAACAAGATATATGTTATGCGAATATAAGATATTACTCGTGAGAATATAAGATATCGATTATCTGGATATAACATATTATTCATGCGAATGTAATATATAACTCATGCAAATGCATGCTATTATATATGTGAACACGCAAATAGTATGTATGCGAATACAGCCCCTATTAGAAAACAAATGTTTTTATGACATGAGCATTTACTTAGGTCTTTTTGTGTTTGATTGTGAGGTCTTATTGAGCCTCCTTAAGTATAGGTGTTAGCCATCCTCTCCTGTTGATAGGGCTTATCTTTGCCTCAGGATATTGTTTTGGCCATGCGATAGAATCGCAGGACGTCTTTACGTTTTCGCGTATTGACCCATTGACCCTATCTTATCATCCTTTGTATTATTGCCTATGCAAGATATGTGAATATGCATTAATATGACAAGTCTAAGTACTCCCATGAGAAAAAGCCTTGTGACATTAATGTCTTTGACACAATTCAGCTCCCTAGTGGAGGGTGTCGTCCTTATCTTCCCCATGATTGCCCCTTCAAGGAGACGTACCCCTACCGGGTTAGGGTGGGCTCCTCCCATCCAGTGATGCAACAATCAGTTGTGTTCGCGGTCTCTTATCCCTCAGCCGATATGGCTTATGGTTACAAGACCACACCCTAAGTGGGGTTTCTTGAGGACCGAGTGTATCATAGCCAGGACTTGCTAAGAGCGGCGAGGTACGCTCCAGACGCCCCCGACACCCTTAGCTCAACCGTTTACCGCGGCGCCCTTGTCGAGTTTCTACACTCCATAATAGAGTACTTAGTACCTTAGTATTTCGACTAAGGAGTCTCTACTGGATAGGCTTTTATTTCGCCCCCACCTTCCATGGCTTAGGTCCCAGGAATGGTATGGCTTTCGCCCAAGCCATGCATTACTAGGTGTTTCCCAATTATGACGCGTGTTAGGGCTTATATATATTCCCTCTTGCTTAAGTGCGAACTAGGGTGCACGCCATAATAGGATACCTTGCCTCCCTAGTTAGAGGTTTTAAATTTTTTTAATTTGACCCCTATTGAGGTCTTATTTATGAGGTTTTATCGTTGCCTCTTTATTCTATTTGTATTGTTACAGATCATTGTATTTGAGAGTACTAATACTTTCCTTCTATTTATAACTTCTCTTGTACATTATGAACTTGTCCCTCTTCTTATTTCACATGCATTATTCTATTAAACATTCTACGGATAATACTTTTTAAGGTATAATCTATTCCATGGATGATCGAGTCTCCGCCCAACATCTTTTTCATCCTTGTCCATCAACTCATACGCTCTGTTTCCCACAATTCGCTTGATTATATACGGTTCATCCCTCTTCTTCTCCAGCTTTCCATCTCCTCCTTTTTGATAAGACGGTATTTCTATTAATACTAGCTCACATGGTTGGAATTCCCTCGGTTTGACACGCTTGTTGTACTCCCTTGCCAATCTTTTGTGATAGTTCTCCATGTGTTACAAAGCAGCCTCTCTAGTTTCCTCCAGTTCATTCAATTTATTAGTATCAGGCTTGTGTTTAGGTTCTTCTCCCAAGCTTCTTTCTTTGTCGTTGGTGTAATTACTTCGGTTGGTAATACAGCTTCAACTCCATATGTCAAACAGAATGGTGACATTCATGTTGCTTCTCTTCGTGTTGTTCGATATGCCCATAAGACATTATGGATCTGCTCGCACCACCCTTTATTATGACCTTCCAACTTCTTCTTCAGCGTATTCGCAAGCGTCTTGTTAGTTGCCCCAGCCTGTCCATTACTTTGTGGGTGTAATGGAGTTGATTTTTCGATCCGGATTTTGAGGGCATTTAACAGCATTTCTATGTTCTTGCCCTAGAACTGCTTTCCATTATCAGACACCTATTGTACGGGGATCCCAAATCTGCAGATGATAGTCTCAAATATGAAGGTGAAGATGTCCTTATCGCATATATGTTGAACCGTCTTTGCGTCTGACCATTTTGTGAAATAGTCTGTTGCGACAATCAAATATCTTATTTGGCCTGACCCTGGTATGAATGGTCCTACGATATCTAAGCCCACCTTGCGAATGGCCATACACTGGTTCACGAACTTAAGTTCGCACCTGGTGCATTATTATGTTTCCATGCCTTTGGCATTCTTCACATCGTCTAGATATTTCTTTCGCGTCCTCATGCATGTAAGGCCAATAATACCCTTGTATCCTTGTTTTGTACGCCAGTGACCTTCCTCCGCTATGATTCCCTGCGTCTCCATAATGTATTTCCTTCAGTATTTCCATTCCTACTTTTCGCGTCAAGCATCGGAGCGAAGGCCCAAGGAATGATCTTCAATAGAGTACTCCGTCCCTCAATTCGTAATTTTTCGCACGGCTCTTTATCTTGTGTGCTTCCAATCTGTTCCTTGTTACTTATCCCCTATGTTCCTTGTTACTTATCCCCTCTCCAAGTATGAATGGAGTTGCGATCTCCAATCTGCTATGTTATCACTATTTTCTTCTTCCCCGCCTTCTACTATCATTACATCTGCTTCTCCTTCCTTTTTGATTGATGGTAGGAAAAGGTTTGTAATCTTTATGTATCGTGCGGTTGGATCTACCAGCATCGACGCGAGAAATGCCAGAGCGTCTGCAAATATGTTGTCTTTCCTGCATATGTGTCTCCACTCCATGTTTTTTATTTATGCTGATAACTCCTCCGCGAGCAGCTTGTATTTCTGTAATGAAGGTTCATTTGTGTTGTATATCCCTAATATCTGGTTGATCACTAGTTATGAGTCACTAGTTATTCTGACGTCATCCAACTCCATTTCTACTTCCAATCGCAACGCATGTATTACTCCTTCGTACTATGTTTCATTGTTTGTTGACGCGAACTCCAACCTAAATGAATATGCCATTCTTGCCCCAGATGGTGATATAATTACTATCCCTATTCAATTTCCTTCCCCGTTTACGGATCCATCAACTAGTATCTCCCACCTTTTCGAATTTCGTTCTCTTAATAGATTTTGTGGGTTCCCTTGTTCTTCGTCTATCTCCATCATGTTTTCTACACTCTCATCTTCCTCCAAGGGAAACTCTGCTAGAAATTCTGCAATAACTTGTGATTTTGGTGATGATAGTATCTCATATTTGATTTCGAACTCTCCCACCTGCGCGTTCCATCTTTCTATTCTCCCAGACCGTTTTGAATTCTTCATCACAGATTCAATTGGTACCTTTGTAAGGACTCTGATTTTGTGGGCTTGAAAATACGTACGAAGCTTTTGAGATGCATATACTAGTGCGAGGATGGGTCTCTCAATCTTCGCATTATTCTTTTCTGTTGCATTTTATGGTGTCGAAGCCAAGTATAATAATAGATCCTCTCCTGGTTCAACTTTCTACAAAATAGACATGTTCATTAAGTAATTCTTTATGCTTTGTAACGCCTTTTCACATTCAGCTGTCCATTCGAATTTGGCTCCTTTCTTTAGAATGCTAAAGAATTGCTTGCATTTATCTGAAGAGCGCGAGATAAACCGTCCCAACGAGGCTAAAAGTCCATTTAAGTTTTGCACATCTTTTAATGTCGCTGGTGTTGGCATGTCGCGAACTGCTTGCACTTTATCTGGATCTACTTGTATTCCTTTTTCTGATACAATATATCCTAGGAATTTCCCTAATGCCACTCCGAAGATACATTTCGCAGGGTTTATTTTAATTTTGCACTGCCGCATTCGCACAAATATTTCTTCCAAATGAGTTACATGATTTTCGATCTCCTTACTTTTTACAAGCATGGCATAAACATACACCTCTAAGGTTTTATGAATCCACTCCGCGAATACCTTTTCCATTATTCTCTGATACATATCTCCTGGATTCTTCAATCCAAAAGGCATTTTAGTGTAGCAGTATAATCCTCTCGGTGCGAAGAAAGTCGTGTGTTCCTGATCTTGTTCTGCTAATGGAATTTGATTGTATCCTTTATACCCGTCCATAAGTGACAATATTTTATATCCTGAGGTAGCCTCTACCATCTGTGGTATATCCAGTAACGGATAGTCGTCTCATTGGACATGCTTTGTTCAAGTCGCTGAAGTCGATGCAGATTCTTATCCCTTTGTTCTTTTTCGGCACCACCACCATGTTTGCTATCCACTCCGGGTATTTTGCTGGTCGAATTATTCCTGCGTCTAGCATTTTTTGTAACTCCGCTTCTATTTGCGGATGGTATGTGGTTGTTATTTTCCTTATTCTTTGCTTGAATGGTCGCACGTCCTTCCTAATGTCTAACTTGTGACATGCGATATCAGGATCGATACCTGGCATTTCATCCATATCCCATGCGAAGACATCATTGTATTTTCGCAGAAGGTTTATTGTTTGCTCTTCTTCTTCTGCATCCATCCCTATCCCAATCTTTATCATCTTGGGATCCTCTTCAGTTCATATGTTTACTTCTTTGGTTGGCTCTGCTGCAACAAAGTTTGCCTTAGGTTCGCTTAACGGGGATGGTTCTTTTATTTCTCTCGCTGGTGCACCTTCCTCGTCTGGGACTTCACTCGGTATGCCTCTTCCTTATTTCGCTCGTATCATATACACCCTGAATTCTTCCTTCTTTCTTGATTGCTTCGCCTTTCTCCAGTTATCTTTTCTCTTTTTAGCTCTGCCTTCATAATTCCTCATATCTAGATGATTGCAGGCACTGGATCTTTCTGAGTCGTCTACAATCTCTCCTATTCCGCTCGGCATTGGGAAGCATAGACATCGGTGCAAGGTTGATGCCACTCCTTTTATGCCGTGTAGCCATGGTCTTCCCAATATCATATTATACGGTGATTCCACATCCACCACACATAGTTTTACCTTCACCTCTATTTCTCCTAGCGGCGTACTTATAATGACCTCCCCTTTTGGTTGTTATAACTTTGTTGAAACCATGTATGTTGTATATAGTTGGTAATAAATCCGTGTCGTTGTATCCCATCTCCTTGAACGTGTGATAGAACAAGATGTCGGCTGAGATCCGGTATCTATCAAAGTTTTTTCGATCTCCCATTCCTGAGAGTTTTTTGCGCCTTCGTCCTTCATCATTCTTCGTGCGTCCTAGTACAATTACTACCAATGGATCAGCCTCTATGTGGTATGTCATCTTTAATTCGGTGCTTAAGTTCAAACATGATCTTCTATTTTTTCCATTCATAAGTATATCACTACAAACTATAATCATATTATGCAAGGGTGATATCTTTTCGACAAAACAATCAACCAATCATAAAACAATATTTTCGTCGAGATCTTCCTTCCTTCGTAATCACGAAAAGAGAAAGACTTGTGGATTTGTCTTGTGAGTCCCCATTAGTACCAAATCCATAATATTTATACTGACTTTGTTATCATATTGCACTTGTAGACGTTTACTTCCTTCTTTTGCTCCGATATTCTTTATTATTCCCCACAAATCATAACCCATCAGTGGATCTACTCACTCGTGTATTGTATGCATGCTTGCTCGCTCTTCTTCGCATCAAATGGTTCTTCTTCTTTTATGTCAACTTGAAATCTATGGGTAACTTCTATCACTATCTCTATGGAAATCTTTTCGATCCGTAAACTTTGTTTTTCAAAAGGGTATTTATTCTATAGAACTACTTTCCTAATTCACCTTCATCGATCTTCAAAACCCATAGCAAGAAACAGAGCCACAATTTTTCTTCCCGTAACTTACGCCTTCGTCCTTCATCATTCTTCGCGCAGGTACAATTACTACCAATGGATCTGTTCGCCCCCAGCTTATATGTGGTATGTCATCTGCTTCAAACATGATCTTCTATTTTTTCCATTCGTGCAAGGGTGATATCTTTTCGACCGTCGAGATCTTCCTTCCTTCGTAATCACGCTTGTGGATTTGTCTTGTGAGTCCTGCACTGAAATCCATAATATTTATACCTGACTTTGTTATCATATTGCACTGTAGACGTTTACTTCCTTCTTTTGCTCCGATATTCTTTATTATTCCTGTGGATCTACTCACTCGTGTATTGTATGCATGCTTGCTCGCTCTTCTTCTCGCATCAAATGGTTCTTCTTTCTTTTATGTGCAGACAACCTCAACTTGAAATCTATGGGTAACTTCTATCACTATCTCTATGGAAATCTTTTCAGATCCGTAAACTTTGTTTTTCAAAAGGGTATTTATTCTATAGAACTACTTTCCTAATTGAAAATTGTGGTTTTAATGGGTGATCCCACATGTTTTATTTTCACAAAAACGATTAAAATCTTTCAAAAACTAGAAAAATAATAAACCCTTCTCAAAAGAATTTTTTGAAAAAGAAACTCAACTTAAAATTTTCACAAACAGGTGTAATCCCATTCCCGAGCTGTATTCTAGCGCCAAAATGTAGTACTCCTAGTAGAAAATCCTATTACTACACCCCTTACACAATCTATATAGTAAATTATGAAACCATTGTGAAGAACACTTAAAGAGATTTTTATTGAGTTTAGAAATGAGTTATTTAACGTTTGTTACCCAGCAAATGTCCAACACCTAGCTTTGGTAACCAATATTTCAAAAATTAAGGGTTGGTACCTTGACCTACCGTTGACTGTTGAAGTCAATGCTTGACCAGAGATATTATTTTTTTTTATCAAATTTTTATTCAAAAGATATTTGAAATTACCAATATATCCCTAATGAAAACCATGGATTTATCTTCCATTCTCTTAGTCACTTTCACACCGCCATTGATGGATCGGGTGAAACATCACTTTTAAGAAAACACCAAATGAAAACAAATAAGAAAGATAAAGTTGAGTGTTTTGGTTGGAGTGGGGAAATATTTTTGGCATCTTAATCCAAATTTAGAAGAGATATGAAGACTAGTCTTCTTCTTCATCGAGAGGAAAAGATATAGATATGGAGTTCCACGGTATAATTAGGAAATCAAAGCGGTATCAAAGTAAGACTCTAATTTCAAACCCAATTCTAATAAGAAATCATCTTATTTTTCTGCTCTTGATCCAAATTTCCCAGAAAAACCATTCAATAATGGAAAAAACCTCAAATTTTGTTTTTTCCACAGAGAATCAATCGACATTATAAACATTTATTGAATGCAAATCAAATTTAGCAGACACCCTGATTCTACAACAATGATTCAATAGAAACATTAAAGAACGTAGCAGAAGATAGGATTAATAAAAGACGCGAAAACAGAGAAGGGAGTGATGATATACTGATGGTAATGTTGGTTTGGTAATGTATGATTAAAATTGGTTATAAAATTAAAGAAATGGTGATGTACTAATGATAATGTGGTACTGTTGATTTGATTGTTTGTATGACTAAAATTGGTTTTAAGTAAATGGTGATGTACTGATGGCATTTCGATCTCCAACAACAATTCTTTACCCACAACCCGCTTGTTTAAAGTTCCAACTTAAATTTCTTCTTCGCAACTAATTATATTGGTGCCCGCAGCCCGTCATTGATGGTGATGATAATTTGTGGAGGTTGAAGAAGATTAAGGGTAGTTTCAGATTCTAAACAAATTATGGGATGATATAGGTAACAGATGGTCAGTTAGGGATTGACACTATTTAAGAAAATAAGTAGCTGAGAAGGAGACGGGTATAATGATTTTAAGGGGTACATTTGTCAAATCAGATAATATATTTATAAAATTAGTAAAAATAAATTAAATATTAGTCAAACGTTGACTTCAACAGTCAATGGCAGGTCAAGGTACCAACCCTTAATTTTTCAAATATTGGGTACCAAAGCTAGGCGTTGGACATTTGCTGGGTACCAAATGTTTTAGAAATCAATGCAAAGAAGATAAAACCCTAACTTGGGAAGCAAATAACTTTCTCTCTCCTAAAATTTTATCTCAACTCCCAAAAAGACCTCTCCCTCACTACAAGGGTGGCTGGTCCTATATATAGGGATTTTACACAGTGTAGGACAGCTTATAAAGCCCTTATTTTCGGATCCACCACGGGATGTCTTCGGGCGTTTACATAGTCTTCGCACAACTCTCACACTTTACTGATGATTTTGTGACGTCACTGATCCTGTCATTTGAGATATCCTACGTGCGACTCCCCTTCGCTCCTTTCTAAATCAGTTGCTTCGCGTGGTTTATCGGTTGTGCGGTATTTAACCCCTACAATTAACTTATAAAAACGAATAAAAATAATTGTTTGGTTATCGCATCAAAAAAATGAGCATAAAGAATTAGCTAGTGTAGGAATTCATGTGCTCACAGAGCGCAGTTGTGGAAGGACAATAGTCCCACATCGCTTGTTACCCAATAAGTAACTTAAATATAACATGGAAGGGCCGCTCCACTTATTGCCAATTGGTTTTAAGTTAGATGCCCACAAACTTTAACATGTACGGGCCTAGCCCCGTACGCGGGGTGTAGGCTCGATTTGGGTCATTATTACTATACTACCTACCGTGACCGATGTGTCACTTGTGCACCCATGACCCGTACGTACGTGGTCCACGTGTTAGGCCGAGTTACTGGCCTTACACGTGAGGGGGCGTGTGGAATGACAATAGTCCCACATCGCTTGTTTCCGCATAATTAACCCATGACCCGACTTTGGTCATTACGTACGTGGTCCACGTGTTAGGCCGAGTTATGACCCAACTTTGGTCATTACGTACGTGGTCCACGTGTTAGACCGAGTTACTGGCCTTACACGTGAGGGGGCGTGTGGAAGGACAATAGTCCCACATCGCTTGTTTCCGCATAATTAACTTAAATATAATATGGAAGGGCCCCTCCCCTCATTGACAATTGGTTTTGAGTTGGATGCCCGCAAAATTTAATGTGCGAGTACAAGCTTTTGAAGCAAATTCAGTCTGTGTCTTGATGCTAAGGCTTGGTATAGGCGTAGAGCATGCTTTCCGGGATATCAACTTTTCTTAATGCTAGGCATCGTTACTTGCAAATTGTTGTTCTTTAGTCATAAGACTGTTTAATCGATTGAAGGATCAAAATCCTTGCTTCTAAATGCCTCCATGACCAATAAAAAGGCTTCGTATATATTCTTGCTTCTCCATGAAATTCTTCCTTCTTCTCTCCACTGCACTCTAGGATTCACAAAAATACCTACACCAATTTTTAGTGTGGAGGCATCGAAGAAACCCAATCGTATTCCATATGTAACAATCATATTCGTCATTCTTAGCCAATGAATCAGGATATCCAACATTAATCGATCTTTTAAAATCACAATTAGTAGTGGGTGAAAACAATGCGTAGATTTAACTTCTTCTAAACAGTCATTAACGACAGTCAGATGGAGATGGCCAATGGCTCTGGATTAAGTTAGCGGGTTGACTGGAACTTAAATTGTGGATATAAATTATCGTCTCGCCATATTTAAGAAAGTTAAGAGCACGACAAATAGAAAGTAGAGCGATGACTAGAGGATCACGAGAAGAATATGACCAATACCGCGATGATGAGTTGGACTAACCATAGATATCTCGACGATGAAGATAAAGTTCACATGGAAAGTGTGATAGCAGCCGCGATGATATTGTTGACCCAGATTTACGCAATAAGGAGACAACAGATCGAAGTTTTAGCCGAGTTTGTAGGGGAATAAACTACTTTATTAGTTGTCAACCACTATGTAAAAGTTCTATACAGTAGAACTCTATATAAGAATATCCTACGGACCACAAGAAGGTATTCTTATATGGAGGTTATTCTAATATAGGGTCTACCTTGAAATGATCAATAAAAATTTGTTATATATGTATCTAGGAGAAAACATAATTACGCACAACAACCATCACAATGTACCTAGGAAATACAAATATTAGTTAAATTTTGTTTAGTTTCACATGTATGATACGCAATTTAAATATAGGAAGTTTGCTATGCAACACAATCTTTTCGTCTTAAACTTTGATGTATGATATGACTTATATTATCTATATAATATTAGGAATTATTCTTATATTGAGGTAGGTTCCTTAAGACGGGACCGAAAAAATTTATGACTTATTCTATCGGGACCAGAATTTTTTATTCATATACGGAGGTTATTCATGTATGGAGTATTCTTATAAAGAGGTTCTACTGTATAAGGAGGGAGAGGGCATTGTAGAGGGTAATGAGATTTTCTCTAGTCCAAGTAATAGTTTGGTGAGAAAAGTTGTAAAGAGTAAATTAGGGTTTGTATCCCTTGAGAGATATATCTAGTCAGTCTTTATGTATAAACCTTACGAAAAACTAATAAAATGTCATGAATCTTATCTTCTTCACTAGTTTTAGTAAGTTTGTGTGAGACTTACTACTTGGGTGTAGTTGTAGGATTTCGTGCGGCTTTATTTTGGCCCCGGAAAAAGGGAAAAGAACCTATGAGTTACTTGTATATATTCATGGCTTAAGTTTTTAGTTTTGTTGGTTTTCTTTTCCATCATCATGACGGATCCAGTCTTTTTGTTATCGTATTCTCTATTTTCATCATTTTAGTTTTATTTTCTACGCGCAAGAAATTAGTTCTATGAGTTTTTTTATTTCAAACTTCATTAGATCTTCAAACTTTCGGTCATATTTTGTTTTAAATCGGTGGATCGAAGAGACCTTTAAAGTTTTGTAATATTTACCGGGTTTTCAAGTAAAGAAGAGGATTTATAATCTAGATCTGGTTTATGGAATACTAGTGGTAAAGGACTTGTTAAATTTGAGTAAGGAGTTCATTATTTTTATGTTACATATTTCAAAAAATCTTTCTTTGTTTGAAAGTTTGAATCATTAGATATTTATTTCCCATTTTTTGGATCTGTCAAAACCGTTATCAGTTGAGTCCATTTTGGAAAATATCTTTGTACCGAGTCGTAGATATGTATCTTGAATCGTACGATTTAGGGTTCGAAATACAATATCTTATCAACACAAGCTACAGTCAAGTAATAAGGGAAGTTAGTCATGAGGAGACCATCAGAGATAGTTGCATGTGATCTTGTAGTCTACTTAACAGCAGAACACATCGAAGATAGAAGGATGCAGGAAGTCGAAGAAGAAATACAAGAAGGTCCAATTACGAGCATCCATGAAGACGATAAGGAAAAGGAAGAAAGAAACACCCAATTGTTTGGTAGAAGAAAAGGAAAGTTAGGTATAAAGGAGGAGGAGACCATTGAAGTCTTGAGAAAAATTCTAAAGCAAAGGCGGGAGAAGAAGAAAAAATAAGAGCAAGGGAAGGCGGATCTCGAAATAAGAAAAGCGATGATAGAAGAACAAAACAACACGATGAGCAAAGAAAAATGTCCGGATAGCGAAGATTCAGAGTATGAAGGTCGAAAGATTGAAACGAATAAAGTACCTTACAAGAAAGTAAAGGAACATCGCACATAAGATAATGAAGGGGAAAGGGAGTGTAGGAGAGTAACACAAGAACATAAAGGCGAAAGCAGAGGTTCAGGAAGACGTCGTAGAGAGAAAATAGAAGAAGAAAATCTAAGAAATTATAGTTTGGTCCATTTTCAAAATAGAAATTATAGCTTGGTCCTAGGATGACACGTCATGCATGATGTAATTATCATTTGATAGGGACAGGAATATCCTTTTGGGACCATATATATAGAAGAAAAAAAACCCTAGAAAATATCTTATTTTTCAGATTCACTTTCTCTCTGTTTTTTAGTTTCAGATCTAGCTAGTTTCTCTCCTTTTCTCTCTTTTTTCCATTTTGTTTCTTCTAGTGATGAAGAAGATGAAGATGATGATGAACGATTCTCTCTTCTATCCATTTTTTTCTCTGCTAGTGATGAAGAAGATGAACGATGATAATGATGATGAATATGATGAAGTTTTGCGTTTTTTTTTTTTTTTTTTTTGATGTTTGTTGTTGTTTTGATGATGAATACGGTGATGTTAAAGATTCTGCTGCTATTCATGATGATGATGAACCTTTATCATCTTCACATGCTTGGGTAAGTTTCGGATCTACAAAAGAACCTTGAAATCCTTTGATTTCTTCATCTTTTTCTTTTTCTTCATCATAACTTTGGATCTTAATTTTGTTCTTGATTTTTGGATCTGCTTTCTGTTCTTGTTTGTGTTCTTTGTTGAAGATGAACTCTGTTGATGTTCGTGTTGTTGTTGAAGATGTAGATGAACTCTGTTGCTGCTCGTGTTGAAGATGAAGATGATGAAGATGAAGATGATGAAGATGAAGATGAACTTTGTTGTTGTTGCTGTTGAAGATGAACTTTGTTAAGATGAAGAATGATGAAGAGGACGAAGTTCATCAAAAGCGAATGAACTCGTGTTTGATGAAGATGAACTTTTATTTTTATGGATTTTTTATTTTATTTTATTTTTTATTTTTATTTTTGTGTTTTCATGTAAAGAATGAACTCTGTTTTAGATCTTGAATTACTAGGTGTTCATGTAAAGAATGAACTCGTGTTGAAGATGAACTCTGTTTCTTTGTGTGTTCATGTAAATAATGAGCTTTGTTTTTTTGTGAGTGTTCATGTCAAAAATGAACTCATTTCTAGGTTTGAAATAGTTAGTTTTTGATAGGTGTTCATTTTGTCGAATGAACTATGTTTTCTTATAGGTTCCATCAGGTGTTCATTTGAGTAATGAACTATGTTTCCTTATAGGTTTTAATAGGTGTTCTTTTTAAGGAATGAACTTCGGAATTCATCGGGCAGAATAAACTGCTACAAAAAATAAGTGGGAAATTTAGTTTGGTTTTATTAGGTGTTCATTTGAAGGGATGAACTCCGGAGTACATCAGATAGAATGAACTGCTACAAAAAATAAGTAGAAATTAGCACGAAAGGGTACTTTGGTCCATTTAATATTTTTAAATAATTATGGACCAAATGGAAAAGGTGATTTATGAAAGGACTTAATAGACTTGTGACCACCTAAAAAAGTACCAAACGATATTTTCCAAAAAAAACAACAACTAAGGTTAGCAAGGTCTTTGTGTAAGCAAAGCCAAAGGGACGCAAATAAATCCTACCGACATAACAAACTACTGCAATTAGAAATTTAACGATATGTCACGAAACAGTAAGGCAGACGTAAACCATGTAAACACTGAAGTTTCTTTCTTAAAGAATATTTTCTTGCTTCGGAAAAAAAAAAAAAAAAAGTAACGCGGAAGAAAGAGAAAAGATAACAATAATTTAGCAAAAATAATACGATGACATGCGAGTCGTATACATACATGAATCTGCATGAGGTTAATCCTAGCTCTGCAATCGCACATCTTGCTGCTTTTGGGTACTCTTTCGTTTACAAAAGAATAAAAAACAAATTACTAACTGTGTTCTTACGTGATCAATCTTACATATGTGCATTAGCATTAACCAAAAAGAATAAGAAAGAAAATGATGTACTGGACTTTCAAAACTAAACAATTTACTCCAGCCAACATGTGTTGGCATTCTGAAGATTCATAGTGAGCGGTTGTGAGAAAGCTAATGTCGTTTGACAAGCTTCTCTGGTTTTGATTTCATTTCAGAACTTGATTTCAGATTTACAGACTTAATCTCTCTCTCTCTCTCTCTCTCTCTCTCTCTCTCTCTCTCTCTCTCTCTCTCTCTCTCTCTCTCTCTCTCTCTCTCTCTCTCTCTCTCTCTCTCTCTCTCTCTCTCTCTCTCTCTCTCTATTTAAACACTTGAAACGCGCTACTTACTTAGCCAGTGACTAACGTACATTTTAACTGTCACCTAGCAGTTAGAACTCTCACACAACACACATGACTCTATATGCTTCACACAGATTTAAGACTTGTTTCGACACCCACACCCACACACACACACACACACACACACACACACACACACACACACACACACACACACCACCACCGCAAGAACAGGGTCTATGCAGAGGCAGAAACAATGAGCTTGTACCTTAATGCTGAAAACCGATTGCTAGATAAACCCTTGGTCAAAATATCTGCTATCTGATCATGTGTGGAGAGAAAACGAACATCCAGAGATTTTGCAGTAGCTAACTCTCTGACATAGTGAAATGCAATCTCTATATGCTTCATTCTGTGATGAAAAATTGGGTTTGCTGTTAAGTATGTTGCTCCCATGTTGTCACACCACAGAACAGGTACCTTTAGAGAAGATAAATGCAGTTCATGAAGCAAGGACTGCACCCAAACTAGTTCCGAGGTAGCATCTGCTAGAGCACGATACTCTGCTTTTGTGCTAGATCTTGAAACTGTCTTCTGCTTTCTGGAACACCAGGAAATAAGATTAGGACCAAGAAAAAGAGTCATGCTACCTGTAGATCTTCTATCGGTGATATCACTAGCCCAATCAGCATCTGAGTAAGCTTGTAGTTGAAGAGAGATGGACTTCTTAAACTCCAAACTATGAGAGATAGTTCCCTTTAAGTACCTTAGTACTCTCTTAATAGCTGACCAGTCTGCATCAGATCGATTCTGCATATGCTGACATGCTCTATTAACAACATAAAAAATATCAGGTCTTGTAATTGTTGCATATTGGAGTGCACCAACTGTGCTTCTCTATAGAACTGGATCTACAGAAGGGGGTGAGTTTATCATAGAAGTTGTTATAGAAATAGGAGTTGCACAGCTAGCAGTACCATCCATTTTAGTCTTGACTAGAAGATTAGAGACATATTGTTCTTGAGATAGTAGTATACCTGCTGAGTTTTGTGTAGCATGGATGCCCAAGAAAAAGTGCAAGAGACCCAAATCCTTAATAGAAAATTCTCTGCCTAAAGCAGCAATCAAAGAGTCTATGTCGGAGAAGAACTCCATGTCACCAAAATGTCATCCACATAGATTAAGATGTAAAGAACAGAAGTAGATGTCACTCTGTAGAAAGGTGAAGTGTCAGTCTTTGAAGAAGAAAAACAATTTTTGACCAGAAACTGACTTAACCTCTCAAACCAAGCCCTTGGGGCTTGTTTCAAACCATATAAAGATCTTGAAGCTTGCACACATGATTAGGAAGTAATTTATCTGTGTAGCCTGGTTGTTGAACCTATTAGATCACTGCTCGTTTAAATCCACCAAGCGTTGGTATGTCAAGATTGGTTGTCATATTTAGTTCCAAAACTAGAGTCACTTAATATGTAAACTACTGGCAACTTCGATAGGTTAGACTAGAAATGATAGAAGTTTGTGCTCCAGTTACTTACAAAGATCTGAAGATGGATTGAAGACAACAAAGACATCATCATTCAGCTTGAGGTTAGTAACTATGACTTGACTTGTTCCATATCTATCTTGTGTCTTTCAAATCTTTTAGATTGAAAACATAACATGCAAAATTATATTTTGATGATCAAAGTGTCAAGGAATACAATACGAAGTATAACGCTTATCTTTTAAACTTCGTATATAAGACATCGACATAATCGTTTGAATGCTATTGTGATTATGTATGGGTATGAGGTGAAGATTTCATCCTAGGAAACAATGTTTTACACTCGTTTAAAGGAAGTAAATTCATGAACTTTTGTTGTGAATCGAAAAGGAAATCGCTATGATTATTGGTATTGTTATTCATTGCATATATTTTGAACTACCAATATGTGTGATTAGTATAACCGCTCATGACTTGTTTATGTTTATGGTAAAACTATTGACAATGACTGACTTTTGTATTGGTATGACTTTTATTAGTGAAATCGATCTTAAGTAATCACCTGAGATGGTATGATCGATTTAGTGTTATTGGTATGACCAAATCTAGGCAAAGGGAAACCAATCCCTAGTAAGAGGTGCAACCGATCACAAGAGTGGAATTGATCCATGTAAGAGGTGCAACACATTTCTAGATATTGGGAACCGATCCTATGAACATGTGCAACACGTTTTTAGACATTGGGAACCGATCATATGGACATGTGCAACAAATACAAGTTAAATACCATATATATGTGGGAACCGATCCTAGTACCTAGTCAACCGAATTTTTGGAAAGCTAGTATGACTAAATTTAGTATTCACATGGAGGTAGAACCTAAACTTGTTTTGGTAGAACCGTGAAACCCATGATTGGTGATTGAGTGTTATTAATCAATCACATAGTTCTAAACTTGTTTTTGGAAGTCAGATGAACCAATTCTAAACTTGTTTGGAAGTGTGGCAAATCGATTCCAAGATAGTAAATATGAAAGATGATTTACTAAGTTAAGATGTAGACATACTTTGAACATGTGCAATAACGCTTATCTTTTATTATTCAAAGATATTCCTTAATAGCTAAAGGAAATAACCTCTGATCGAAAAATAAGTTGAGAATCTTTTAATTAAGTTTTTTAATTTTATTTTTGGAAAATGAAAATTAGTAATATGCATTTACTAGTTGGAGATTTTCTAAGAGATTTTCGATCAATGTTTGGACAAAGCATTTCTAGGAATTATGTAAACCGAATTTGGAATATATTGCATATCTTGAGAATATTTTCGGTTTTGGAAATTCCTTGGTGTAACTTCCTTGGTCTATAAATATCAAAGTTTGCATTTCGAGCAAACCAATCCTTAGAGCCAGCAAAACTACCTAGTTGTATTGTTACTGGTGGAGCCGCCTATTCGAAGAGGAAAGTTAGGCGAAATCTCTTACGGCCGCTCGGTTTAAAGATTTCTTTGGGATTGAGAAGCTCTATTAGTACCGTTGGTGGGAACTAGATGATTGCATTGTTATTTTAGTTTTCGATTATTGATTTGATTGACTAACGGTTGTTGAATCTTTGATTGCACCTAGTTTGTTTATTCTTGAGAACCTTCTCTTCTGATATAAGGCTCACTCAAACTAGATCAAGGATTTAATGTTTCTACGGATCTAAGTTTTTTTAGATCCGTATGATAGATTCATTAATTGGCCATTGTTAACAGACTCAGAACTGTGTGACAAATCAATAAGAAATCAAGTTTGTTTTTGCATGTTGTTCCTTTAAAACTTAAATCGAATATTGAAGACTTTGAAGATTTGAAGACTTTTGTTCTTGTGTTTTGATCTTGGTGTAACTTTTTGTGACTTGATTTCGTGGATTAAAGAGGTTGTTTATTTTCAATCAACAAGTAGTTTGTGATTTTATCATAGACCTTGTAATCAATACTTATTATTTCGGTAATCATTGTCTTGTTTGATCTTGTAATCGAGGAACTTCGGATCTGGTAACATGTCTTAAAAATAGAAGATCCTTAACTGTGCTTATATCATATATTTTGGTATTGTGATTATAAAGTGAGTTTTGTTACCAAAAAATTTATCCTTTAATGTTTGGAATACGATCCAAAGGAATCTTGTCTTGAAATATTGAACCATTAAGAAGATATATTAGATTTAAGTCCTAAAGAGAACGCTTGTTCTACTAGGATATCTAGTATCAAATATCTATTGAGAACTTCGGTTCTCCTAGATATTATCAAAACAAATATCTATAGAGAACTTCGGTTCTGCTAGATATTATCAAAACAAGAATACTGCTGAAGCTGAGTAACTAGGATTTTAGTTTACTTAGTATTGTCTACACGAAGTTGCAGGTTTACTTTTTGTAGCGTCTGAATTCATTGAGTATTCAAATCTGGACTAGGTCCCGGGGTTTTTCTACAAGATTGTAGTTTTCCTCGTTAACAAAATTTTGGTGTGTGCTTTACTTTATTTTCGCATTATGATTGTTTTTATATTATAATTAAAGTAAGTACACCTGTATGTTAACTAGGCACTTGATATTTATCTTATAAGGTTTTGGTTATACCGTACTATTGTCAAGTGAAAACTTTTTTGTAGTATTATCTCGATATCATATCCATAGACGATCACACAAAGTGCATTGGATTTGTCCACTTGTCGATATAATTATTCACGTGTTAGGCCAGTTCGGACTAACCCTATTTCAAGTGGACATTGTGTTGAAATATTCCTTGAGTGATTATTTCTCCAAGAGGTTTATACACAGTGGGTCTTGTATAGGTTGTGATCAAAATAAAAGATTGTGGTGTATTTGGGTACCCTCATCTTTTCAATTGGTATCAGAGCAGGAAAACACGAAAAGATCTTAACAATTTTTATTTGGCGTGATCCAGCCTATAAAGTTTTGAATCCAATGGTTGACTCAGTTAACGAATCTCCAGGGTTGGATGGCTCATAATATCTATGGTGGAAAATTGTTATGCAGTCTTTTCTTCAATCTCATGACTGTAACACTTGGGTTTTAGTTATTGATGGGTATGAACACCCAAAAGTATTGGTCCACAACTCAACCACTGAGTTTAGACTAAAGGAATTGAAAGAATTCAATAATGAAGAAAAATTACTTTCGAAGCAAAATTCCTATGGATTGAACGCAATTATCCATGCTGTAACTCAAGACCTCCATCATTATGTAACCATGTGTAAAACATCAAAGGAGGCTTGGGTTATTCTTAATATCGTATTTGAAGGGAATGCCTCTGAAAAAGAAGTTAGGCTTCAAACCCTATCTTATAAATGGGAAAACCTTCGTATGGATGAAGACGATACCTTTGATGAGTTTGATCAAAAACTTTCTGAAATAGTGAATGCCTTTTACGCTTTAGGAAAAACTATTCAGATAAAGATATTGTGTGTAAAACTCTAAGGTATTTACCACCAAGATAAGAATCTAAAAAGCATGCCATCATGGAAGCAAATGATCTTTCCACACTATCTAGAAGCGCTCTAGTTGGTAAATTAAAGATTTTTGACCTTGAATACCAATTCAAGAATGAAGAGGGTATTACCCTTAAAGCTGCAATTAAGACTAGTTTTTTGGCAGGAAATTCTTGTGAGACACAAACTGAGAATTGTAGTGTCGATACAACCGCACGACAGTTCAGAAAGTTATTAAGACAAAAGAAAATGAATTCTTCTAAAGATGCATCTTATTCTTCTCAAAAATCACAGGAATGTGTAGAGAATAGAAAACAAAATAATGGTGATAGCTCTAATTGTTCCAAGGATCAAGAGAACAAAGCTTTTCATGCAAGTGTTGAATGCTCACCTGAAAAGGATACTGAAGTAACCCCAGAGCCAAAGAAACTTGAATGTGATCTTCGTGAAGAGAATGAAAGATTGAAAAAGGAACTTGATGATCTGTATAAGGATATAGAGATTATCAGCAATGAGAGAGATTATCTTGGAGCCATGAGAAGTTACAGTGAGAAAATCGAAGAAAGTCATGATCGAGAAAGGAAATTATATACAGAGTTGGAGAACCTAAAGAACACTGAGGTAAGTAATTATACCGAATCTGAAATTTCTTTAGATTATAAAGTTCAAATTGATAAATTTAAGGTTGATCTAGATAATGCTCTCGAAAAAATAAAAACATTGGAAAACGAGAATATGGGTCTAAAAACGGACTTGAAAAAGTTCGATAGTAGCACAAAACAACTTGACTCAATGTTGAAGTCAACTAGAGTTCCTCGTGACACGTGAGGATTAGGCTAAAAAGGTAAACAAACTTTGAATACTAAACAGGAGACAAAGTTTGTAAAACCTAAAGACTCTGCTGAAGAAATTGCTTCAAAAGGTGCAACAAAAGATTGCTCTTCCATAAAAGAAAAATTTGTATCACCTTCATCTTCAGCAAAAGACGGAAAACGTAAAATCCGTCAAACTCCAATGAAAGAGAATACGCAACAAGGTAACAGTAAGCCTCATGTTTCGTGTGTTACTAAGCATTGCTCTTATTGTATAAATAAAGGACACTTGGAAAGGGGGTGCAGATTTCGTAAAAGGAATGAGAAAGCCATAGATGCACGCGTTTCCGTAAAATTGGCTGAACTCAATAATGCTTCTCGTGCTAAATCAGGACATCATTGTCCTAAAAATGAGCAAAATAATTTTTGTAATGATAGTTCAAAGTTTGCTTAATTAGCAGGCTTCTACAAAGTTTTCTCATTATCGCTCAAACAATAAAAGGAGAGATAACTTTGTAAAGACAAGATCTGATATTCCAAATTGGAAAAAGACTAATTCTTAGAGTTTTCAACATTTCAGTTATCCTAATATTTCCTCAAGAGATTCATCTTGGATGACAAGAGGAAATAATAGGAAGAACAAAGCTGCTCCTGTAAAACCAATTTTTAAATGGAATCCAAAGTCTTCTCTAAAGACAACCAGGAAATTATCAAAAAATAGTCACAATGATGAAACTCAAATGATAAGTTTCAATACTCATGACATTCAGAATATTGTGCTTAACGTTCTTGATCAAATGAATGTATCTCCGTGTTGTCATCGTTATATGAGATAATTAGGTCTCATATCGGTTGCCTTTTTATGATTTTGTGACATTTGATTTAGCGGATTTCATATCTAACTTTTTGGGTTGCTTAATCAAATAATCATAAAAGGATGATGACAATTAATCCCATATGTAAGTCACGATTATACTATTATCAATTTATTTCTCATAAGTTGTGTATATACTATACATATGAGTTTTTGGTATTAGCCTATTACCATTGGCAAGTAATAGTTAAAACCATTTCAGCCTTTCTCTGGTAAAGGTTGCTTTTGCTGTTCTTATGTCTTTGCGAAAGGATGACAAAACACTTGGTAGAAGAGGATGCGGAGCTTGAGGTAACGACTTTTTTAGTTAATCGTTTTCCCGTTTAAGAAAAGCCTGACTTTATTGTTTATATCTATTGCTTTTGCTTAACAAAATTTCGGTACAATTGATGTTTATTCCATTATGTGTGTATGGATGTGTGTGTGTGATTCAATTGTTTCCGGTTAAGAAAAACTATTGTTATCTTGCTTTATTGTTTGGTATCAATTGCTTAGGCTTACGATATTACGGTGCAATTGCGGTGCTTTAATGTCTATGTTGTTTCAATTGCTTCCGGTTGAGATAAATAATTATACAAGTTAATTTATTTGGTTTGTATGAATTATTTATGGATTAACAAAAGGTTTTTGGAATGAATTGTTTAGTCCAATTCGATTCCGGATAAGAGAAACTAAGTTAATTCTGATCTTAGTTAGACTTATCAAAGTGGAGGTTTCGGTTATTCAAGTCTAATCGAATACCTTAACAAGAAATTCTAGTTAACTAACCTAGTACTTGTCTTATTTAAAAGTGAAAGGTCTAAGTTATATGGATAATTAGAACCTGATGAACAAAATAGAGTTATCTCTATTTTGGTCTTATCGAACAAGCGATTGTATTTATACAATCGGTTTAGCAAAGGAACTAAGGTGCTTAGTCGATTTTTGGTTTGCTAAACTATGAGGGAAAATTGCTTCGGGCAATTATTTCCTTGGTAACATATCAAAACAAAATTACTTTGTAGTTTCGGTTTTGATATTGGTTATCAAAAATGGTGTGTGGAACCCCCGTGCTTAACTCTTATAGGTTGCAAGTCTTTTGAGATTTGTAAGCTCCTTTCGGTTTGTC
Organism: Papaver armeniacum; assembly: GCA_023531295.1. NCBI lineage: Eukaryota > Viridiplantae > Streptophyta > Magnoliopsida > Ranunculales > Papaveraceae > Papaver > Papaver armeniacum. The sequence continues at coordinate 48,377 of JAJJWW010018126.1, read as the reverse complement.
CTTTGTTTGCTTACCTTTATCATTTTGTGACAAAAAGGGGAGAAATATATGGAGTAAAAAAGTGATACTGGTATTAACTGGTATCGCTAAGGGAAAGGACATTGGTGCTTAAACGTTATAGCTAACGAAAGAGTAAAGCATAGACTAAGGGAGAGTAACATATCATATTGATACTTGTAGTTACATGGACTACAAAGGGAATAACAAAGACGTGCGGATTGAACAAAATCTACTTATCTTACCTTTAGGGGGAGTATTAGCTTTTTTATTATAATGTCAACAACGACATTTATTTTTGAATATCTCCAGGTTATCGTGCTGTTGAAATGTGAATTTAGCGTATGTAGAATGAGTTATGTTTGTAATTCATTTATCTCTATATGTAATAGCACTAAATTGACAAAGGGGGAGATTGTTAAAGCACTGCTCGGTTGAACCCACCAAGCGTTGGTATGTCAAGATTGGTTATCATATTTAGTTCCAAAACTCGAGTCGCTTAATATGTAAACTACAGTCAACTTCGATAGGTTAGACTAGAAATGATAGAAGTATTGTGCTCCAGTTACTCACAAAGATTTGAAGATGGATTGAAGACAACAAAGACATCATCCTTCATCTTGAAGTTAGTAACTATGACTTGACTTGTTACATATCTATATTGTGTCTTTCAAATCTTTTAGATTGAAAACATAACATGCAAAATTATATTTTGATGATCAAAGTGTCAAGGAATACAATACGAAGTATAACGCTTATCTTTTGAACTTCGTATATAAGACATCGACATAATCGTATGAATGCTATTGTGATTGTGTATGTGTATCTTCTGATTCTCTCTTTTCTAGAATCCTCTTTAACTGAAGAAATCGAGGTGAAGCTTTCATCCTAGGAAACAATGTTTTACATTCGTTTAAAGGAAGTAAATTCATGAACTTGTTTTGTGAATCGAAAGGGAAATCGCTAGGCTTATTGGTATGGTTATTCATTGCATATCTTTTGAACTAACAATATGTGTGATTAGAATAACCGCTCATGACTTGTTTATGTTCTTGGTAAAACTATTCACAAGGCCTGACTTTTGTATTGGTATGACTTTTATTAGTGAAACCGATCTTAAGTAATCACCTGAGATGGTATGATCGATTTAGTGTTATTGGTATGACCAACTCTAGGCAAAGGGGAACCGATCCTAGTAAGAGGTGCAACCGATCACAAGAGGGGAATCCATCTTTATGAGAGGTGCAACACGTTTCTAGATATTGGGAACCGATCATATGAACATGTGCAACACGTTTTTAGACATCGGGAACCGATCCTATGGACATGTGCAACAAATACAAGTTAGATACCATATATATGTGGGAACCGATCCTAGTACCTAGTCAACCGAATTTTTGGAAAGCTAGTGTGACTATATCCAGTACTCACTTGGAGGTAGAAACGAAACTTGTTTCGGTAGAACCGTGAAATCCATGATTGGTGATTGAGTGTTCTTAATCAATCATATAGTTCTTGGAAGTCAAATGAACCAATTCTAAACTTGTTTGGAAGTGTGGCAAATCGATTCCAAGATAGTAAATATGAAAGATGATTTACTAAGTTAAGATGTCGACATACTTTGAACATGTGCGAACGCTTATCTTTTATTGTTCAAAGATATTCCTTAATAGCTAAAGGAAAAAAATTCGGATCGAAAAATAAGTTGAGAATCTTTTAATTAAGGTTTTTAATTTTATTTTTGAAAACTAAAATTAGTAATGTGTATTTACTAGTTGGAGATTTTCTAAGAGATTTTCGATCAATGTTTGGACAAAGCATTTTCAGAAATTATGGAAACCGAATTTGGAATATATTGCATATCTTGAGAATATTTTCGGTTTTGGAAATTCCTTGGTGTCCAAACTTCCTTGGTCTATAAATATCAAAGTTTGCATTTCGAGCAAACTAATCCTTAGAGCCAGCAAAACTACCTAGTTGTGTTGTTACTGGTGGAGCCTCCTATTTCGGAGAGGAAAGTAACCTAATTAGGCGAAATCTCTTACGACCGCTCGGTTTAAAGATTTCTTTGGGATTGAGAAGCTCTATTAGTACCGTTGGTGGGAAACTAGATGATTGCATTGTTATTTTAGTTTTCGATTATTGATTTGATTGACTAACGGTTGTTGAATCTTTGATTGCACCTAGTTTGTTTATTCATGAGAACCTTCTCTTCTGATATAAGGCTCACTCAAACTAGATCAAGGATTTAACGTTTCTACGGATCTAAGTTCTTTTAGATCCGTAAGATAGATTCATTGATTTGCTTAACAGACTCCGTTCTGTGCGACAAATCAATAAGGAATCAAGTTTGTTTTTGCAGGTTGTTACTTTGAAGATTAAATCGAAGATTGAAGACTTTGAAGATTTGAAGACTTTTGTTCTTGTGTTTTGACCTTGGTGTAACTTTATGTGACTTGATTTTCCGGGATTAAAGAGGTTATTTATTTTCAATAAACATAACCCTTTTTAAGATCAACAAGTAGTTTGTGATATGATCATAAACCTTGTAATCAAGACTGATTATTTCGGTAATCATTATCTTGTTTGATCTTGTAACCGAGGAACTTCGGATTTGGTAGCAGTTCTTAAAAATAGAAGATCCTTAACTGTGCTTATATCATATATTTCGGTATTGTGATTATAAAGTGAGTCTTGTTACTATTTGGAATACGATCCAAAGGAATCTTGTCTTGAAAGATTGAACCATTAAGAAGATAGATTAGATTTAAGTCCTAAAGAGAACGCATGTTCTTCTAGGATATCTAGTATCAAATATCTATTGAGAACTTCGGTTCTGCTAGATATTATCAAAACAAATATCTATAGAAAACTTCGGTTCTGCTAGATATTATCAAAATAAGAATACTGCTGAAGCTGAGTAACTAGGATTTTATTTACTTAGTATTGTCTACACGAAGTTGCAGGTTTACTTTTTGTAGCATCTTAATTCATTGAGTATTCAAATCTTGACTAGGTCCCGGGGTTTTTCTACAAGATCGTACTTTTCCTCGTTAACAAAAATCTGGACTAGGTCCCGGGGTTTGTCTACAAGATCGTACTTTTCCTCGTTAACAAAAATCTGGTGTGTGCTTTACTTTATTTCCGAATTATAATTGTTTTTATATTATAATAAAAGTAATTACACTTGTATGTTAACTAGGCACTTGATATTTATCTTATAAGGTTTCGGTTATATCGTACTATTATCAAGTGAACACTTTGTTGTAGTATTGTCTCGATTTCATATACATAGACGATCACACAAAGTTTATTGGATTTCTGTTTGATATAATTATTCACGTGTTAGGCCAGTTTGGACTAACCTTATTTCAAGTGGACACTGTGTTGAAATATTCCTTGAGTGATTGTTGCTCCAAGAGGTTTATACACAGTGGGTCTTGTATAAGTTGTGATCAAAATAAAAGATTATGGTGTATTTGGGTACCCTCGTCTTTTCGGAACCATAAATACATCTTCAGATATGTGACCATGTAGAAAAGCATTCTTTACATCCAAATTGTCTTATCTGCCAGTTCTTGTAAAGAGAGATAGAAAGAATTATTCTCACAGTAGTAGGCTTGACCACATGACTAAATGTATCTTGCTAATCAGTTCCTTCTACTTGATTATAGCCTTTGGCCACCAGTCTTGCCTTATACCTCTCAATAGAACCATCTTCTCTTCTATTTATTCTAAAAATCACATTTTGTCCTGCAATTGCTTGAACTAGTTTCCAAGTACCATTCTGCAACAAAGCAGTGATTTCTTCATCCATAGCAGCTCGCCAATTAGGATCCTTACAGGCCTCAGTATAACAGGTGGGAATTGTAATGTCTTCACACACAGATTGAACTTCTGAAGCATAAATTCTTGGTTTGGGTCTTTTGATGCCCATTTTGCCCCTAGTGTTCATGGGATGAGCATTTGTAACAATGGAAGTAGGAGGTGAAATAACAGCTGCTGAAGATGAATTCCTAGAGGATGATGTATCAACTTCATTAGGAATAGGTTGCAGTGTAGAAACAGGTGATAACTCAGGAACATGTACATTTGGTGAAGTGAAATCCATAGTTGGCAAGGCAACATGAATAGAATCAGAATCAAATATTGAAGCATAAGGAAAAATTGTTTCATCAAACTATACATCCCTTGAGATAATGATTTTATTTTTATGTGGATCAAAACACCTATAGCCCTTGTCCATATGACTATAACCAAGAAAGATACATCTTACTGATCTTGGCTCCAACTTATGATGATTAAACTTTCTGAGAAAGGGATAACAAGCACTGCCAAATGTGCGCAAAAATAAGTAGTCTGGTTTTAGTTGAAACAAGAATTCCATAGGTGACAAGTTTTGGAGTTTTGGTGTTGGTAGTCTGTTAATCAAAAAATTTGTTGTCTCAAAAGCATATGACTAGAATGCTAAGGGTAAAGAAGCATGATGAAGTAAGGCCAACCCTTTTTCAACTATATGTCTATGTTTCCTCTCAACTGTGCCATTTTGAGCATGAGCATGAGGACAAGTCACTCTATGACCAATTCCACATTTATCCAAATAAGAAGAAACAGTTATGTAGTCACCTCCCCAATCAGACTGAACAAATTTAATTCTTCTATTAAGTTGATTTTCCACAAATGCTTTAAATTTCACAAATGTTTCAAGTACTTCATATTTATAAGCTAATGGATACAACCATGTAAATCTACTAAATGAGTCTATAAAGGAAACATAATATTTGTAACCATTAATAAAACACAATGGTGAGACCCACACATCTGAGTAAATCAAATCTAAAGGACCATACATATTATTTGTAGAACTATGTGCATAAGGAAAAGCATGACTTTTTGCTGATTGACATGATGAAAAAATAGTAGAGGATAAATGAGAGTCAATAACCTCATCAACTGAAGAGAGAACATGCTTGAGAGTCTGATATGCTGGATGTCCAAGTTTATTGTGCCAACTTTTTGATGAAGAGATCCTAGAATACAATGCTTGCTTGAGATGAGCAGAAATAAAGTCCATGTGATAGAGACTATCCTTAACAGTACCATGAAGAAGCACCTTGTGTGTAACCATATCCTTTATAAGAAATTTATCAAAGTAGAATTCAAAATAGTAGTTATTTTCTTTGGTGAATTGAAGAACATATATCAAATTCTTGGTAATAGATGGCACATGAAGCAGATTAGAAATAGTAAACTGAACAGAATCATTTTGAAATGTGGAAGAACCAATATGAGTAATTTTTAAACCTGATCCATTGCCAACTTTGACTTGATCAGAACCTTGATATTCTGAATGCATATTAAGATTGGATAGGTCAGAGGTGATGTGATGTATAGCTCCGGAGTCAGGTACCCAGCTAGATGATGAAGAAGCACCTTCCTCATTGTAAACATCGAAAGCCTCAGGTTCAGGGCACCAATAATCCTCAAAATCATCACCATATGAATCATAAGAAGTATGATATGCTTGCGCCATTGGATGATCATTAGGCATAAACCTATGTCTGCAATCAGGAGCTAAGTGTCCTGGCTTCTTGCAAAATTGGCATTCAACATAATAGTCATATCTTGGTGTAGGAGGATAAAAATTATTTGATCCACCAGTGTGACCAAATCTTCCACCATTAAAATTTCTACCTCCTTTAAATCCTCCTCTGAAACCTCCTCTAAAGTTCCTACCACCACCATTTCTATTTCCTCTAAAACCAGAATAATTGTGCCTTCCAAAATTACCACGATTTGAATTATTGTGCCAAGATGAATAACCAGAATTGTTTGGATGTGATGTACCTGAATAGTGTGGATAATCATTATGTGGATAAGCAGCTGCACCGACATGTTGTGAAGAAGGAAATTGATGTTGTTGTGGTTGTGTCACATTAGCAGAAGCAGTAGCAAGATCCACCTTGGATTCAGCAACAACTCTAGTTTCCTCTGATAATAACAATTCAAGAAGCTCTGAGGAAGTAATGAGATTCTCATTCTTTAATTGTTGAGTACAGATCGACGTTTTGAAAGCATTGAATTCAGATGGTGAGCCTTGTAGAATGTGAATCACCAAATCTTCATCTATAATTGCTCGACCAATTTGAGGCAACTGATGTGAAATTGCACGAGCTTTATTGAAATAAACAAGCATAGAATCTGAGCTCTTCTTTAAACTGATGAGATCTGTTTTAAGTTGCACAAGTCGAGATTTGGTTGTTGAATTGTAATTGTTTTCTAATCTAGTCCAAATCTCATGAGAAAAAGTACAATCTACAACTTGAGAGTGAATCTCCTCAGTACAAGCAGTAAATAACCAAGATAAGAGAGCAGAGTCTTGATTTACCCAATAAGCATAAGCTGGATTTGAAACAAAATCATTATCAGGATCAGAATCAGAATCGACGAAGTCTGGCGCAGTAACGATAGCAATACCAGCAGTAGATGTTTTCCGAAGATACTTCACCGGACAATGATAAGAACCATCAACAAATTTAAAGAGATCATAACTTCGAAGTAATGGAACAATTTGAGATTTCCAGAGAGGGTAATTTGTTGCAGATAGCTTGGATGGAGGTTTGAAGGTTAAAGCGATGTGTTTGTTGAATTTGACATTGAAGAATTATTGATAGTTGAAATAAATTGGATTTGATTTAGGGTTTTGAAAGGTATTTGATACCACGTGAGAAAGCTAATGTCGTTTGACAAGCTTCTTTGGTTTTGATTTCATTTCAAAACTTGATTTCAGATTTACAGACTTAATCTCTCTCTCTCTTGGGGTATTTAAACACTTGAAACGCGCTACTTACTTAGCTGGTGACTAACGTACATTTTAACTGTCACCTGGCAGTTACAACTCTCACACAACACATGATTCTATATGCTTCACACGTTTTTCACACAGATTTAAGATTGTTTCCTAACAACGGTTAATGGCAGAGATGATTCATGATAGACGGTTCAAGATGTGGTGGTCTTTATCAAAACAAGAAAAAAATTCGGTTGGGGTTGGGATTGCTTATAATAGCCTATTTTTCCATGAATTATAAAACGATCCGACGGTCAGGATCTATTATCACCCCGCTAATAATAGTGTTCCCTTTATAAATTCATTTCAATCCATTCCGGTATAGAAAGCAAAAACATTATTTTGGACCGAACATGATTATAATAAGACTAAATAGACTCCGTATTTAACACTTCCATTCTGTGCACGAGACTTCACTTCCATTCTGTGCACGAGACTTCGATAATTTTCCACTCCCCAAACCAGAAGAAAATATTTGAAGCTCAAATTTCTTAGAATGGTCAAAATACGGAACACGTACATCTTTGAAACAACAATTTGTACTGGGGATGTGATCACAGAATAATATAATTGTACAACTATGCCTCTTTTACCACATGGACAAATACTTCACAACTGCCCTTTCTATATGTCCACCCTGTATATATAAGGGGCTCTCCCTTTCTAGTTCAGCCTTACTAAAATACCCTTCAATAATCAACACAACACTCACATGCCTCCGGGTTCACATATATTACAGTAACAAGAAAAATTTACACCTCACCTTTCGGAAAAGAAAGCCTCTTACGAGTTCTCTAGAAAAAGAGAAAGAAAAAGAAAAAAAAGGCTCTTCAAGTTTTCTTCGTTTTATTTCTTATTCAATAACAGCACACTGCACACATAATGAACTTACCCTACGACGTACCCTAACCATCTACATGAAAATGATAAAAAGAAACAGTTGGACGACTCAAACCTGTTGAAACGAAAGCTTGCTTGGGGAATCAATTCTGACAATGAGTTCCTCTTCTTCTTTACCAGATTCATCGCTTGAATTATCATCATCTCTTCCACTCTCATTTCTGTTTCTACCGAGGGAACTGTCATCTGGTCTTGTAAAATCTTTTACTTTAAAGCTAGTCTTCCTAACATTGTTAGACCCTTCTGATTTGACAGCCACAAGTGACCTCTCCTTTTTCCCTGATGAAACCCTTGGATATGATAGGCTATGCTGCTCCTTCCTCTGAGAAATCTTGAAACTTCTGGAAACCTTGAAACTTTTAGAATTTCTGTAGCTACTACCCAGCTTCTGATTTAGAGAGAGAAAAGGGACAAGGGTCAAACTGAGTTACAATTGCCAAGAAATAATATAGCAAAGACGTGCATCAACTTTTATACAATGCTTGGGTGGCCACATAGAGATGATCCAAAAGCTGGGTATTTTGGAGCGGGTGGAGTTTGGGTTTGGGGTAGTACTTGTGTGCATGGATATTACCATCCCCACCAGAAAATAACCCAATCTAAAGCTTGTAAACTAATCTCCTCATTTGGTGATTGAAAGTCACGGAGGACTGAGATAATGTTGCACCATTGTACAAATCAATGGAAATAGAGTTAGGACAGGATTGTTTTCAGGTGAGAAGTTCAACATCACTCACTGTACTACCTTGGATTTTTGCCATGGAGGACCCCTATGGGCAAAACCACTATATACACTTTACTGAGCAAACTTGTAAGAATATACTGGGTTAGAAACAAAAAATACAACCACAAGAGATGCTCATCTACACTAACTATAAGTGTTACAGGTTACCTCATGTTGACTTTGTTGGCGTTTGTACATGTGCTCAGGCCAACTCATTAGGCCACCATGCTCTCTACTTAGGCCTCTAGATGGTTCGGCCGCAGCAGACATCCACGAAGATGTTCTTCTTTGTAGTTGCGTGTCAGCCTCAACAGCTGCCATGTCAAATATAATTATCCTAGCTCTTGAGTCAACCTCATACGAGGTCCCTTGATGACAGAAACTTGCAGCCTTGGCACCTGCATTCAACCCAATATCCATATATAATTATTCTAGCATCGCAAAGGATGTGCATACCAAGTGAATGGTTTTACCATGAAGAAATAGACAGACTACGTACATATGCCCAAAAGTGGTTTTGATGCTTCATTTTAAACAGAGTAACAAACCAGACATGTGAGAGGAATGCAAAATAAAGTTGATTGACATTATGAGAAATTGCGTGTTCCGCTTAATTCTGTAACAGGTGACTCATGTTACTCAGTGATACTTTTCTTGATTAGGTTTCAACCTGTACATCTGTGTAGCTTGATACTTGCCTGATCCAATGACTTCCAACTCCATCTTAAACTCTCTAGTCACTATTGCATGCACAACACACTTGCATTAAACCCAGTACATACCATGTCTTGTGTAAACTCTCTATGCAATATTTTATTTAGAAAATCTGAGTATACAACCTGAAACTAGATGAAGAACTGTTTCTCAGTCCAAGTGATCTAATGATGGATATAAGAACATTGCATTAAAAAAACCAGTTTTTTTTTTTTTTTTTTTTTTGCCCTTATTATCATCAGTAGTTGTTTCTAGTCATCGAACAAGCAGATGTGGGGTTCAATTTTTTTAAATTGTCTCATTCATTACATTCAACCTGGGGTGCAACAACCAAAAAGCTGTTTACAGAACTCTCAAGCGAGACAACCCCTAAACAAAACCAGGGTTCAGGTCTCACAACTCATGTCATTTATAGCATCAAAGATACTATGTGTTACTCCAGATGAGGCGAATTTCATCATTTTATAACAACTTAGCTCATTTACAGCATTATCATGCGTGTTTTTATCTTCCAAGGTATGCAGTGTAAATGATGTTATTATTGTCACTATAAGAAGCATTTCATGAATCTTGGTCTACAGGATACACTAAATTGTATGGATGAGTTACTTTGGTCATATAATCATATTCAAATATGACATGCGGTTTAGGTCTGTGTTTCAGCTATTCGATGTAAATTAGGTTCCTATTTGTTTTTCAAAAATAGATCCGTAAACACGGGCTTCACAGAACTACTAATGCTCCAACAAAAACATAAGCATATATTTTTGGACGAGATATTTGCTAACCTGATGTTTCCAAACTGAAAAAGCTTAAATCTCCATATGAGGGTAACAACACTCCTGGGGATGTAACCAATTCCTCTGGGTTGGTTTGGATTCTTACAAATCCTTCAAATAAAAATCCAATGGAATGAGGGGGTATTTCTATAACTTCTCCCCTTAAGAATATGTTCATTTCTGACCGTTCCGCAACAATGGATCTCAATTCCTGCATAGCCATTTTCTCAAATATTTGGGGAAGAAGGATTTTTGCAATGGCTATGGCACTTTCCTGCAAAAGTAACAAAAATAGTAAGAACTAACATATGTTTTCCAATCTCTATCAACTGGCAAATCCTTGTACAAATGGTCGGTTCAAATTATTTGAGAAGCACTATCTCTTGTCAACAGATTGAACACCTTATAATATTGTTAGTGTGAGTTTATCTGCAGACATACAGATTGTTCTCATTAATCCTTTATATTCTCTATCATGAGTTACCTTCCATAGGATACCTTCCACAGCAGGATCTGATCGGAGCAAAGAAAGTATCACATCACTTTCAACAAAGAAACAGTGTACAACAGAATCTGTGATCAGGTCGCAGATGTAGGGCTTTCCATTTAGTACTTCATATAAACCTAAAGTACTTCCATGTGAGAATGACGGATGCAAAGAATGCTTGTTTCTGAAATTCTTACTTCCCCACTGCGGAACAAAGATTATATATTCTTTTTAGTCCAAGTTGACATGGTCACTAGCAAAATCAGAGAGAAGCCAAATTATAATAAGTTGAAATCATTTACCTTCACAATTCCATTTGCAACAAGCCATATTCCATTTGGCTTGGTTCCCTCTTTACAGAGTGTTACTCCACGTAATTTTGTTATTTCTTTCGTAGAATCTTCAATATGCACACGTGCAATAGAAGGTAATGCTCTCAACAAAGGATGGACTCTTAACATATCACCTATCTTTGGCATCTTTGCCAAAGGGGGGTTCCTCAGGACTTTCTTTAAGTCGGTCTGGCATCCAAAAAATATAAAAAAATTTAGGAAAAAAAAAGGTGTATATTCGTAGTAATAAGTAGTATAACTGAAACCCTGTCAACTCACCTGCACTGAATCGTGAAGATGAATCATCTCTTTCTCTTCTAATATCCCAACTTTTTCGAGATTTTGAACATACTCGCTCAAATGTTTTAGCACCGCATATGTTACTTGTCTTGTTTTTACAACATGCAAAACCTACGAGAAGTTCTAAACATTATGAGCCGAGCACTAAAACAACCAACCAACAACAATTCTCCCGTGACTGAAATTGGAAACTAATTGATAATAAAAAAGAACTACTGAAGCACACTTACAGCCCGTTCGTTTCAAGGAATTGTATTCCTTGGAATCCAATTCAAGGGAATGCGTCTAATTCCTTGAACCGAACGCTATGTAATTGGGAATTTTAATTCCTAGGAATCCAATTCCCTCCAAAATGATAGATTTCCATTGCATTGGTCCAATGATGCAATGGAATTGGATTCCGGGGGTAAAAACAAAGGTAATTGAATTACCCCAACCGAACATAATTTTTTTGGATTGGAATCAAATTCCTTGGAATCCAATTCCAAGAATTGGATTACCCCATAATTGAATTCCTAGGATTCTAATTCTCCCAACCGAACGAGCTGTTAGGGTTTTGTAATAAGAAGTCAGTGTAGATCAAAACCAGAATGCCAATTCAGAGTATTGTAGATTACAAACCTGAGGGAAAGTAACGCGGACTTCTTCCAGAAAACATCTTGCTTCCTCTCCTTCGGATTCACTTTCATTAATTACAAGAGAAGCAATTTCGCTTTCACCTAATAAAGGGAGCATATAGTTAAAATTAAAAGAAAGCACTCACTTCCGGGAAAATCCAAAATTGCAAAGTTTAAGGATCAAAATAAATTACCAATAAATTCATGAAGTTGCCTCCTTGCAATTCTATGAGCACGGAGAAATGCAGCGCATATGTAACAAGCAAATTCTAATCGTTCCACTGTGAAATAAGTCACCAGCTTCCGTGGACATATGCTCATCTGGAGCAATCTGTAATAACTTGGGAAATGAACATGAGATTTCAGGCCTTTCCAGTCACAGAGAGGATCATCACTGACTAAATCAATTGCCTCATCAACTGATTCGATCAAAATAGCTGCAGTATTCTGGGCTATCCTTCCCTCATCTAGCATCACCCAATAAGCAGCTTGGACTCCTGGTACCATAAATGTTATTCTTAAATAGCTTTGTTGATAAATCGCATCATGGAAGTAGAAGTAACAATAGATATCTTATATAGACAGCAGTTGCATGTGGTCAAACCAGAGAACTCTTGTGACATAGAAGATATCCAGGATTTGACATGTGGAGCGAGAAGGTATATGGAACAAGATGTGAATTAGTAAATCTCAGAAATACTTGAATATAGAGGGATTGAAATGGAACACAAAGAGGAGATTTCTTGAAATCAAGTATGATATAGCGATGGATTTTTAATGAACTAAAGATGACAATAGTATTAACCAAATCGAGAAACATGAGGTATATTGCCAGCTGTGAATAGTTTCAATAGCTATGGCTGGTTTCACATGATGTAGTCTCCTAAGGAGAACTTGGAAGCTCATTGTATAATCTTACTCTGACAATTATTACATATATTAGTATGGTCACTATGTTCTTAATAAAGATAAAAAATACTAAGAAATGAGAAGGGGAAGGACAAAGCCCCAACAAGACTGATAAAGATTCCTTCAATTCTGCTGTCATGGTCGTAAGGCACCGCGCGGCATCGGGTGTAATATCCCAAGCCGCAGTGTATAACTATAGTAGGCACATGACTATTATAGAGAAGAAGATCTCTGAAATCTACCAATACAAACTAATATAAGGCAGAATAATTATCAAAGAATTAAAACGTCATAATTACATCCCATTTCACCAATCATGTCCATTTAGTTTGAAAATGATTTAGTTTCCATATATTGATAGCATCAATCACATGTTTGCGTATATGAACAACATCAATCACGTCAAACTACAGAAACGGATTTGGAAAATCATTCAAAAAGATTTTTTTTTCTTCAAAAAACACATTTTTGGCACCCAGACAACTGGCGCCTTCGCCTAGGCCCTCAACAAGGCCCGCTGGGGCGCCTACTTTAAAAGTGGCATTTTTTTTTCAAGGGGTCGCGTCTGGTGGAGAATAATGCCAGTTTCACGCCTAGGTGGCGCCTTTAAAAAAATTGTTAGCTTATTCGTTAATCAGACTCGAGTCAGTATACAATGAAATGTACGGTGGTGCATCAGGAGATATGGACAGCAAAAGTAGTTTAATTCTGGAGTTTTAGCTAATCAATCATACGTATTAGAAAGAAAATTTATGGAATTCATGGTGAAAAAACTGCTGTACTTGAGGTTTCAGAATGAAGATAGAATAATGAATACGAGAGACCCAAATATATGCACTAACCATTTAAGATGCGAACTCGTGTGTCTTTTAAATTCATAGCATGGACGCTACTCTCATGTCTGGATACAGAGTGAGGGTGCACCTGGTCTTCTTCCAGGTTATTCAAGCAAGCAAGATACTTTTTCACTGTGGACCATTCAGCAGGTCCTAGTTCCTCATCATCTCCAAGATCAGTAAATGCTTCACGTGCCTTGTTCATCATTTCATACCTTGTATAGTCTAATATGCGTCTCTGATATCACAAGCAGATAGTTGAAAAATTAAAATCAGATGAAGAACAGATAAGAGAAGTTACAATGTCAAATGGCCAAATGTTATTAATCAACATTTCCTGGAAATAAGACAAAACTAAAAGTAATATCACCTTTGCAGCTGATAGCTTATCCATACCCAGAAAATGCAAAACAAACTGTGTTGTTGATCCATTCACAATGAGTGTCAGGAAAACAATTCCGCGGTAAAGAATAAAAACTGTAAAAAGAAAATGTTACAATTAGCATAAGAAAGGAGTGCATCCAGATTCCAGTCATTTGTTATAGAAAGAAAAAGGTGGACCATATAATAAAAAACATGTACGGAGATGATATACCAGAGCTCCTGTTTCACGATTTAGAAAGGCTGAACTGTCGCTCGCACGCTGAAATCATAAAGAAACAGAATTTAAAATGTAAATTTGTGTGTAACATTGAAAAGCTGTTCAAAAAATCAGAGTGCATGTACTGTAAACTGTGGTGGTAATTTTGAATTTATCAATGAGTAAAATATAGAAACATAAAGATACAGCGGCAAAGAACACGAATAAAGGATGTACTAAATTATATAGAGGAATGCTCCCTGTTCTCTTCTATTCTCTCATCTTTTTGCTTAACATTTCAATTTCTGCAGTTAAACTTGGTATATGAGCACTTTACTTTCAATACCTATTATTTTGCCGGGTTTGTTTTTGAGAGTTGGGTATTAACAAAAGGGTTTTACCCACCAACAGGTATCTAAAGTTTGTTTGATGGGAAATGTAGAACCTGCAGTAAGGCTCAGTTGGTGTTGTTCCACGATTATTGGGTATCTGCACTTTGCACAATGTATGAGAGAAATATTAAAGCATTTACGGAAAGTTGAGCAACAAGTATGACAATAACTTGCCTTCACTGACAGTGACAATGACAATGCCACAGCACCTCTTAAGCCTGACCAAACAAGAATAATTGCTTCTTTCCATTCGAGACCATATCCAAAATAACGTAGAAATGGATACAAGGTCCCAACAACTATTACGCGGGACACTTGAACGAAGACATAGAGAAGAATGAGGTAACCCCATGACGTCTCTGAAACAAAAACAAAAAAAAAAAAAAAAAAAAATCAACATGACAAAGCTCTGAGGAAATTTTTGATGCGGGTCCATGTTCTATGAGACACATAGTGTAACATTTCATATTTGTCAAATGTATTTGGTCGTTTTAAACACAATCTGCTGTACAGTAGATTTGAAATTTAAAAAAGAAACTGCATGTAGTAAAAGTATCTATGAGAGAGTATGTTTAAATGACTAACCACATAGGACACATGTCACACTATGATCGGACCCACGCACCCACATCAAGAATTTCTCACAAGCATTGCTTCTTGAATATCTAAATCGATTAGAAAAACTTACTGGGAAAGAAATGTCATGTATCACTACTTACTCAAAGTTATACAAAGTTACTTGGAGACTTTGTTTGACCATGGAGACCTTATTGGCCTACAATGATCAGACAAAAGCAAAGATAGTATTTCTCCTGCTATTAGTCACTCATGAGACTTCAATATGAGTGTTGAAGAATGGAGGCGAACACTTAAGTCAATTTAAGAATGGACAGCAATAGACTGTTGCAACTTATGTGAATTGAATGCCATCATTCAGAGGCAAGATATATTTCAAATCACTTAAAGAAAAGGCACTGCCGTAACAACAGGTCTAGGAGTCACGAAAGTTACAAGTGTTTGTCACTCCTTGATGACACACATTTAACAATGTCAAAATAGCTATACTTTAGACAGACTGATCAAGATTGCTTAGTCAGGTTCATCCTTGAAATTTGAAATTGATATAGACATGCAAAACATTATAAATGTACGCTCTGAGCATTATGAAACGTTTGGAAGTTTTAGACCATGTTTCTAGTTTTAAACTGTATTATTGCCGATGCACAAGTTTAATATTTTTGACCTAAGCTTTTCTCTATTTCTTTTCTTGAACACTATAGAAAACAAAGTTCGTCAAGTTTTTCCAAAATGGCAAGCTTCTCAGAAAAATTGCATAATAATGTACAGAACGAAATAAGTTTTACCAAACCAACTCGAAGGGTCGAACCTAGAAAGTAAAAAATGGAATCATGTGGACACTGTGTAAAGAGGTTGAAGGTGCTGTACCATGCTTAAAGAAATAATTCTCACTGTGTAGAACTGATTCAGCTATAACCACCCCACTGCAAACACAAGGAAGAGCAGATAAGCATAGTTAATACTTAACTAGGAAAAAGAAGCTCGCACTACAACTAAGCATTACAGTAGGTGTCTTTATCAGACAACCTCCAAGCTATTAGTCAACAAATAATAAATGCAAGAGCATGGTCTAACATATTAAAATATACTCCTTAAATTTGACTGCACAATTTATTTGCTGCTGAAATTAATATTCTGCTAATGATCATCTTCTTTTGACTGCACAATTATTTGCTGCTGAAATTAATATTTTGTTAATGATTATCTTCTATATATTTCTAACGGTAAGCCTACAACATTGGATATATAAATACGTATTATGTTAGAGACCATGTGATCACCTGAAGCAAACAAGTGCCACTTAGCCTTTCTGCTTATAAAGGTGTCCCTAACTTATTGGTTCAAAAGGACAAAGTAATGAAACAGTTCGAAAT
Source organism: Papaver armeniacum (assembly GCA_023531295.1). NCBI lineage: Eukaryota > Viridiplantae > Streptophyta > Magnoliopsida > Ranunculales > Papaveraceae > Papaver > Papaver armeniacum. Next base: position 32,008 of record JAJJWW010018126.1, on the reverse strand, counting down.
CAAAGCATCGTGAAACCCACAATAAACTTAGGTGTTAATTACTTGATGTAGTTTCACAAGACTATTTGGATCAACAGTAACACCAGAAGGGTTGGAATCAAGAATTTGATGAATAGATACAAATAAACTTAGCTCTGCTCAACCACCCTAAAGCGAAAATGGAAGAAATGTCGATAGCACATGAGACATGATTCTTCATTACTAACAAGGAGATAATGGCAACATATCATCATACCTACATAGTTTTCCATAAATGATATAATAGCAGCAACGTATTTGGCAAATGAAAGAGCGCCTTACTTTACTCAAAGATAACACCATAGGAGCCCAATTATGAAAAAAAGGTAATTATATGCTAGTGTCATGCAGATACATTCACCACTTAGGAACATGATCACAAGAACTGAAATACAAGAACAAGATCGCACCTTAAGATGAAAATGAGGGTGTTAGCAATGTATGAAATCATTTCCCTGAAAGATAAACAAAAACAAAAAACACTTTCAAAGATTTAAAAGTTCATCGATTTCGCTGAAACCAGATAGAAAACTAAATAGATTTGTTGCATACAAGCTTAACAGGTAATATAATAATCAACTCATTTTGAAATTATGCTTTCAAAGAAACAGAATACAGAGACTTTGCAGCATTGCAATGCACATGAACATATCTTACTGTTTCAATATGTGTACATCGGGATCAACGCAGCAAGAATTGGTACAAATATATTTGTTTACAATTGGCATCAAAAATTACCACTTCTACATATCATGTTCAGTAAAATTTCTCAATGGACGCAACCTTTGTGACCCACTCTTTTTCGAACTCTTTTTGGGGACGGATTTGATAAACTCGGATAATACAATTCAAAAACAAGTGGAAGCTGCAAGCTAATGTCAAGACACGTATGGGCTGTTCCCGAGTCGCTCTAATAGAGTTCTAAGAAACAGCCTGTCCTATACAGATTGCAGCCTTTTTTGTCTCTTGACGAATCCAGGTAAAATTTCTAGGTTCGGTTAAAAAAGGTCACATTTTAAAAAGGCAAGGGTCCAAACAATTCGATGTTATATTGTTCGAAAAGTTTGTTTTACATTAATCCGTGTGCTTGGAAAAACTGCTTTTCTTCAATATGCAACAATATCATTAAAACTAAATCGTTACGAGGCTCTAAACAGTTGAAACAATACCTTATAAGCTTACAAAATATAAGTTTCGTACCAAAAATGATGCAAGCTATGTTGGCTTTCACCCTTAAAAGCAGTCCTAGCAACTGCAGAATAAAACCTGTCAAGATTTAAACTCAATAAGAACATTTCTACAAAGTTTGATTAATACAATTGATTATCTGAAATTGTGACTTCAGTCGCATATTCAACTTACATCCCCAAAGTCATCACTGTCAAAACACCTGACACGCCAGCGCCATCTTGAGCCTAGCATAAAATAACATAATGCATGTTATAACAGCATAGCCACAGCAATTAATGTAACACTTACATAGGTTTGCAAACCCCTCTAAAAAATTGGTTATGGGCCTACTGTGAAGACAAAAACTCAAGGAATTGCTTTAAAGGAACATAAATGGAGTTTATGCTGAAAAAAGATTTGAACTGCAAAATGATGCTGAAGAGAATCTTACTGTGAAGTAAGCAAGATAGCTCACTGCAAGAGTCAGTGAAATCTCTATGATTGTGTCATTGAAAATGAACCCCAGCCACAACACGGACGCCACTCCAAAAGCAAGACCAATAGCTACACTGGACAAAAGAAGGAGCCTCATAACCAACATTTCATTTACACCCAATTAATCACGAAGGTGGTAGAACGCATACGCTCCAAGTGAAACTTGTGATAAAAATTTGACTATATCTCCAAAACTGAAGCTCTCTCCCTGGACCATACGGTAGAACAACTGATAAACCACAATCGCCGTACTGCAAAAGGAAACAGGGACTTTTTCTTACAGCCAACACAATAATTCAAAAATATTTGTGGCATCCAAATGTGAATATAGATAAAAGCATTAAAGCAATCAAAGCATTTCATGAGCATGCAGCCAAAGAAAGAGCACATATTACACTAATCGGCTAAGAAAAAAATGTGGAACTTCTGACAACTATAAGGGTCAGATGAATACCCATCATTCATCAACGATTCTCCTTCAATTATTGTACTCAATTTTTTGCTTGCACCCAGCTCTTTCAACAAAGCCACCACAGCGACAGGATCAGTAGCACTAAGAAGCCCTGCCAGCAACAAGGATGTTTTCCAACTCCAGTTGTATGGAAAAGCAAGCTACAAATGTTTATTGAGAAGGTCTATTAGACAGGAAAATTGTTATTTCTTCGAAAACAAAGTCAAAAGTTTAATTACCTTCATTGCACTTCCAAGACAGAAGGTAGAAATCAGAACACCAGGGCCAGCAAGAATAAGCATTTGACCAATGCATCTCTGCAGGGGATTAAATAGTAGTGTAAGAGGAAAAAGACAGTTCCTAAGATGTGAATCATGTAATGACTATTATGATCAAGCGTAAGGGAAGAAAGTCTGCCTAATGTTTCAGCTATTATTTCGAATTCATGGAGGAAAAGAGCCCTCGTGAATTCAAATCAAAACAAAACAAAGGAGAAAAGGTGATTAAAAGAAAAAGGAAAAAAAAAAAAAACTATTTTTGCTTGGGTTTGTGCGATATAAGAGTTTGAAACAACTTCGGCCTCAAGCTACTAAACTGAATCAGGTATACTTTAACACGCCTTATGCAGATACTGTGTTTTCGAGCAGTGAGTAAATCCTTGATATTGCTATAAGTGTGCAGCGTGCTTCATACATTGAAAGAGTCAATTATGAGGGATTTTACAAAGAAAAAAAAAAGAAAAAAAATTACCCCTTCTCAGATTTTTTGTGTTCATTTGATTCTTTAATTTTAATTTTCTGTGTTCCTCCACTACCCAACCTTTCTTCTACTGTTGATTACTTCTTCTCAGTTGCTTGTAATTTCTATGCAACTCCTGTAATTGTGCTACATCACATGTGTCTGTCACTTAGTCACCAGGAGCGGGTGCGAGGTCGGGAGCGGGAGCGAGATCGGAAGCGAGATTCGTTAAAATTTTCAAAAATGAAATTCGAGGAGCAAGTCGGGAGCGTAAATAACTGTTATATAGATATATTATTTGTAGACATAATCCCATAGAGGAGTTGATTTTGGTTCTTCTAGTTTTTCATCTACCTATTCTAAGTCTATAACGGAGCTAGAAGAATTAGAAGCATCCATAAGGAAAAAGAAGAGAATAAGAGATAGAGGTTTTCTTTGGGTTGTTAGGTACTGAAGAGTATCGGCCGTCATATATATAGTTTTAGGTGTCTTTAGAATTTCTAGATTTGAAAAAACTAATAATAGAACACTCTAAGTTGGTAAACATAAGTGGTATTAAAATCAAAAAAAACATAATTACAGATTTTGGAAATTGTGTTTAAAATTGGAAATTCTATTGGTATTTATGGAAAAGCTCCTCCCTCATTAGGAACGAGTTTCTCGGTAGTTTGGAGCGAGTTTCTCGGTGGTTAGGAGCGCGCTCCCCTCGCGAATCTTGCTGAGGAGCGCAGATACGTGAATCTCAGTGAGATTCGTGAGGAGTTTCACGTATCTGGTGACTAAGGTCTGTCATACATCATTTTATATCTAGCATTTTATATCTAATGTAAGAAGTTTAGAAATTTCAAATTTGCCTTCTTCTTCTGTCCTTCTCAAGTCAAGTACTATTAGCCATTCAGTCACTGGTCGCTATAGTAAAATGCAGGTTTTGATTTCATAATAACACAAAAACTACAAAGATAACGATGATCAAGTCCTTAAATTGTGAAAAAACCTAAAAGCCAAACCTTGATTTGGTGTACTTCCATCAAAAAGGCACTCTCGAAAAGAAGAGCAGGAAGAAATATAGCCAAGAGAAGATCCGGATTAATACTTGCCCCTGTTTTCAAAAGCCACAAGAAATTTCTAAGTTCATATATATACCTCATATTTCATTGCATTGTGATCGCAAATCCTTTACAAACAGTTGAATATATGAGAAAAATAACAAGAGAATACTGACAAGTATCTCTATGCAAAGATGGAAACTCAAAAAATTGACCATATAATCGCAGAAGGTCTGGTATTCCGATGAAATCAACTCTACTAGCAAACATACTACGTAGAGATAGAAAACTGTATCATCCAACCTTTCTGTTGAACTACTAAGATGGAGTAAGCCATCGCATATGAGATGATATGAAACCTGACCAGAAGTCAATGTTCAGTAACAAAAATCATGCCAAAGATTACAGTTTAGGTAAAACTTACATAGGCGAATACCCGCCCCAAGTTTTCCAAGTCGATGATCTGTACCAAATTCTGCACATAAAATGAGTACTTGGAAATTCAGCGTAAGTTGTAAATATCATACCACATGAAACTGAAGGCAAAGTTACAATCTAACAGTCTTAAATGCACAACTTAAAATAGAATTTGAAAAATCCAACTAAACTAGTTGTAAATGAGATTGATTGAAAGTTATCATGATGATAGACTGTTTCATATAGACGATCTGCATCAAAATCAGTTTCCACCATTACTGCCACAAAATTCATTTTAACAGCCATTTTCTTCCTCATGAACGGACAGTCGTCACAAAAGCACATAGGTGGTCGCTAAACAGTTGTAAAAAGCCGGTTAGATTGCTTCTATTTCTAAATTTTATCACCTAAAGCTGCAATACCGATTGCAATAAAGGCCATCGTAACAGTCGTTCTCAAACAACGATCTATATGGTGTGAAGATCATCCTCCCAACTACCAAAATTCAGCATGTGAATCACCTAAACAACTAAACTAAACTAAAAAAGAATAGAGAAAAAAGCAGTGCACAAAGGGGTAAAACAACAAATCTAAGCTAATTCCACTTAATCATTGCAATTTTATTAGTTATTTCGTCAAACGACTAAAGTACAATACAAAAACAAGAAACAAAAATTCAATAAAAAAGTTCAATTGAAAAAGCAAAAGCAGATTTCAGAAAGTTAATGAGGTCCACAGAACTAAATTTATAAAACCTAAACATCCAATGAAAAAAGAAGAGTAAGAATGAAGAAGAATTTCACCTAAAGATCCAAGTCCAACACCAATGACAAGCAGCGCAACAGTATAAGGCACTCTAGTACCACGAAGAGCATGTCTTGAACCAATCCCCAAAACCATACATAATCCAAAGAACACAATTGCACTTGTTGGTTCAAATTCTTCTTCTACCTCAACAACTTTCGTCACTTCAAATGGAATCGCCGGTCCATCTCCAATCATAATAGCACCGGACAACATCTTCACACTTCAATCAAAACCCTAGAAATCGAAATCAATCAGAAAAGCAGTAGAAATGAAAGTCCAAAACAATAAGTGAAGTATTCTAAAACCTTAAATTAAAATAAGTGATTTAAGGATCAGAAGAACAAATCATTCAAAATCCAAAAAAAAAATTGATTGATACATTTCAACAAATTAAAACGACACAAATTGATTAACAAATGGAGTAGATTTGAAGTAATAATAAAATAACAAAAGATGCTTACAGTTCTGCTGAAGATGATGAAATGAACACTCGGTCGCCACATTAAACCTCAATGCAAAACAAAATTCAAATGCAATTTTTTAATCCATCTTTGACAGGTAAATTGTAAACCCTTTTGATTTTTTTTTTTAATCACGTTTCATACATCAGATTTTGTCTAAAATCTGGATTGATAAAAGAAAAATAATAAACTAAGGAGAATTAGAATCTGAGGTCAGCTACTCAGACAGAGACACAAGAAAGAGGGGAGGAGGAGGAGATCCATCATGCGAGAACATGCACTGCTTCACCGAAAACAGTGTGTGCAAGTGAAAAGTTCTTTTTTTGTTTTTCTTTTTTTCTTTTTCTTTTTTCTTTTGTGGGCAAGGAATAGCTAACTAGGTTATTCCCATCTAGGTAATGGATAGGGGGTAGTACAGTGGTAAGGTCACAAGAGTCTGCGATGATACGGAAGCTTGTCTGCACTAAATTCTTTACGGATCATAAAAATCAAAAAAGAAAAAAGAAGAAAGGAATAACCAGACAAAATAGTTGGATAAGAGATGTTTTAGAGGCTTTAAATTGACTAATAAAGACCAGCAAAGATAACCTCCTTCCCACGATGTAATGCAAAACCAATTACTTAGCGTTGGTCTTAATTATAATTATCTAGTGGTCTTTGTTAAAAACGAGATGTTGGTTTTTTTAATATTCTTTTGAACATCTTTTTAAGTGCTTATTTTTATAACTTTTCTAAATTTGCCTCATCAAAAAATTGTCATCACAAGTAATAGGGAGAAAGAGTAATGTTGTACAATTGTTTTAAGAAATTGTGTTGGATATGCATAGGTTGCCTCCGTAAAACCTTATCCTGAAAAACCAAATCCTGAACAAATCAAAAAAGAGTATAACATGTTATATTGCGGATAGCACTAGATTCAAATGCCTCATTAAAACTTTGACAAGGAAACCCTAATATATAAGATAAAAACCTTGAACTAAAGAAAGACTGTGTTAAGTCTAACGTAGATCCTGCAAAATTACTCCCCCCTCAAGTAAAACTTTCTCAAAACTGCTGGTGATGCAAATTTATACCTCATTCAGAAAACTTCTTTACTACAGTCGTATGCGAAGGGACCTTGCACTCGGTGCAAACCAACATTTCACACCTCATATCTAGGTCTTTCATTATTTCACACCAATTTCAAATCGTCGTTTTAACTTCAGGCCTAACAATAAAAAAAGCATATTGTAAGCCTTGTTCTCTCTTTTTTTCAAAACTAGCATTAATTAGTATACGTGTAACTTTCAAAAAAAGTTAGAACAACAAGGTAATGTACACATATTATATTTACATGGTACTTTGGACTATAAAGAAATATGTCTATGTACGTGACAGATAGATTTCCTTATAATGTAATTAAGAATCACATAATACTGGTTATCGCAGTACAATAAGTATCATAATTATAAGAATTTAATACTCGGGTTTACATAGATACGTCTTATGCTAGCATGTTTACGAACTTCAGGTTAGGAAAATATTTCAATTTTCAACGAGATCTTAGAGGTTGGTTCAAGCATGGATTTCGGCGCTAAAATATGATACCACTAATTCATCTTAAGTTTAGTCATGTACCAAAAGATTATGATGCAAAAAGATATTGTTCGTACAAATCTCTTAATCCAAAGGACGATGATAAAATTATTTTCAATCCTGACTTAATTCACAAGTCTGCTTAAATTGGAGAAAAATCGAATTCGTCTGGGATTTGTTACAGTCGCCAATCACTCATGGTAATCGGATACAAGCCGAGTCTTTCAAGGACTACCAAGCTACACTGCATCAACATGAGAAGACATATGAATCGATTTTAATCGTACCCTTAATAGTTAGTTAAGTTATTTAAAATTTGGTTAATATGGAATATTTAAATTGTTTGAAATTTTTTATATCAACGATCCTTCTAAAAGTTTTTTATATAACCATATATAAAATTTTAAATCGGAAAAAAAATGAATGAATCCCTATATTGTATATCTTACAATTCTTTCTTCCAAATTCTTTATAGAACCTACCTTTATTAATCGTTAGATAATATAGTAAAAATATTGTGTCATGAAAAAATATAGAGAAACCCTAGATAACTTAACTATGAAATAGTTAGAATCTCGTTTAGAAGGTTTGGAGATCGAACCATATCGTGATAAACTCAAGGTGTATAATGCATATTATGTAATTATTTTTTTCTCAAGACTGGTCGAGCCCAATTATCATATTGTCAATACATACTTTTAGGTTAACGAAAATGATAAATGAAAAGAGAACGGATGGATCATTATAACCAAACCCTTGTGGTGATGTCAGCACTCATAGCAACTATTGCTTTTGCTACTAATTTTACTTTACCTGTAGAGGTTACGACAATGACGAACCACATAAGGGCATGGACGTATTGGCTAGTAAGTCGTCTTTCATTTTTCTTATAGAATTATAATTTCTAACACTTCAGCCATGGTTCTCTTTGTCTGGTTATTATAATCCAATTTGTGAGCAAGATAGAGTCAAGCGCTAGATTACCCTAAATAAAGGAAATACGTCCTTCTTCAAATGGTAATTTTCTACAATCTGAGCAATGATGTTGGTTGGCATTTATGACGGGAATCAATACCATTTAAGTCACTTGTCTGGAGTTGCAATCTATGTTTGTATTATTAATTTGTAGCATCTTTTTTGTTTTGTTTTTTCTTTCTGATCTGCAAGATTATGAAGTAGGTGAGACAAGATGAACTTTGGAATGGCCTTAAAGATTGATAATGATCTGGACCGGTTTCGACCATTTGATGCTTTAATCTTCTGATTTACTGTGTTTTTATTTCTCAGAGAGGACGTATCGGTGATTTATCGGGGTACAATAAAACAAATATTTTGATGGGGTGGGTGGATTATCTAAAAGGGTAGGCATAAAAATGGGTAAAATTTTGTTTTCTTGGGGTATATAAATGAAAACTATTTTTAATATAATAAAGTAATAAATGTATTTACTATTATAAAGAAAAAATAATTATTATCAAATAATTTAATATTTGTTTCGCTTTACAACATAAATAAATTAGTAGTATGGATTTATCCGATCTATGCCTCTTTATCACCTTTATAAATCATAGGGTTTCAGTTTTTTTCTCTCTTCGACGTGTAAGTAACCATGGTGGATGATTAGAACAATTCCCCATCTGAAGAAAGGCAAGGATTTACCGATCACAACCCGTATTTTCATTATTCCGCTATAGGTCTCCATCCTGAGATAGAAGATAATATTGCATCTACTGATACTTTAACAGATCAAGATACTTAGTAAGTTTGTTTTATATGTGTGGTGTCCAGGTAACATGGACTAAAATTATAGTTGTCAATATTGCTCTAGTGGTTTTAGGCTTCCTTTTAGGGTTTGGGTTTCAAGGATTGGCCCATGTTCTAGGTTGGAATAAGTATATGTAGGCTTGATCAAGTTTTAGGATGAGTTCAAAAACTTTCTTTTATGCTTCATCATGGTTAATTTTTTGTTGGAGGAACTGAAAAGGTTTCATTTATGGCTCATGTAAGTGACGTTGATTCCAGTTGACTTTTAAAGATTGTTAATATTTTTTTTTTTGATTAAAAAAAAAAAGGCTTTATCCGAGGATTTGTTAAAGAACTCCACCTCCAAGTTAACTTTTTTTCCACAAAAAAATAAAAATTCATTTGTCGGTGTGTGAGACCTATATATATGAGCTCGAATTAAAGGAAAATAACATATATAAATGTTGCTGAGTAGGGAAATTGTACTTACCTACCTTAATTGTAATTGTTAACTTCTTTGGTCTCATGTTATTTACTTAATAAGTCTAGTTGTTGTTTTTTGTAAGCGTGTTTTAGAATATATTATGTAACAAAATTCTTGTTTAAGTAAATGCCAGATCATCGCTGAAAAATTTAAAGAAAAAAAATGAAAAAAATAACAAAATTTCAAAACATGTATAATTGATGTACTCCACAACCGAGATATTATCATATTTTGAAATCGGTAGAAGAATATGTAAAGCAACCCCTGGATCACAATGTATAACAATTATTGCATATATTAGGCGTTTAATTGTTTTACTACTTTCTGAAAATCATCATGGCATGTATTTTTTCAATTGAATATGGCAAATATTAGTAGTCGATAAATAATACGTTAGGTATCTATTGAAAATGAATGTTTCAAGGTGTATATGATAGCGTTAAAGTTACAACAGGTTTTTTTTCAAATAAATGTACTCTTATTAGTAACTTATAAACAAGCATTATATCTAAAGAACTAGTTTCTTTAATTTTATAGGAATATCTAGTTCATCATAACTACAAAGAATCTTTAGTGTTATTCTGTCTGCTATATTTAAGTGCTCTGTCCTCAAGATAAGAGTTTGTGTTAGTAATGTTTATGCTCCAAACGAAAGGGACTCAAGTCTTAGAGAAGAGTTTTATCAAGACGTAATAAACTATTTGCAGTTTGTAAAAGAGGAGGAATGAGTGAAAGATATTTTTTTATTAGTGGATTTCAATGCGATTTTAAGTTCCAGTGAGAGATCAAATGGATAATTCCCTCATCTTTATCCACGGTTAGCAAGAATGTTTAAATTTTTTATTGTAGACTCCAGCTTAGTTGATTTCCCAGAAGACAAAATACCGACCAGATTAGAACTTTACAATAATTTGGAAATGAAGCTAGACAGATATTTTATATCAAGTTATACTTTTCATAATTCAAACATCATATTCTACTGTCCAAAAGTTTTCAATGTTGTAGGGGAGGGAAAGGCCAACTATGCCTTTTCGGATCATTTGCCGTTAGTACTAAAGGAAGTTATGTTCTCTATAAGTAAGATGTTATATTATTTTGTTTGAATATATTTTTTTCTACTTTGCATTTTGGTGAAATTTGTACTCACTATTTTAGTTATATATCAGGTCATGGCCACAATATTGAGTACAATCCACCCCAAACAGGTCTTAATAAATTATGTTCAGTCAATACAAGGTGTTTGACATATGTATGAACTAACATTGCTGGTTGCGCAATCTATAGTCCTTTGATTCCACGACAAGGAAACTTTTATGGACATTGATGTTAGGTACATATTATTCAATTGGAGATGGTTCTTCACTTGTAATGTAAATTCTTGAAGTCTCACTGGGTTGTGTATATGTTTTCTCGTGAATCTAACTTTCTTCTGAAAAAGAAAACCTATAAAGGCCCTTATCATGCCTTACATTGTGAACAGGTATTATCTCATGTTTTGGGAATTTTTTTCTTCCTTTTTTAACATTTTCCAAGTTTCTTTGATTTCTTCTGCTTTACAGAGATAGTCGGTCAATCTGATGCATAAAAATCCATTCAAAATACAAGAACAACTTCTATTCAACATGATATACTAAAACGGTGTGCACAAAATTAAAATTCTCTCTCTTTCACTTATATATAACAATTTACTAAGAGCAAAATGTCAATTCCTTAATTCACAATTACCTTTAACTTATCTAAATGCATCAATGTGTCCTAACTATCTCGACACCCAAGATTCGCATCGCCATTTAAAATTACCAATAATTTTTCAATATGATCTTACATCTATCACGTGATGCCAAACATATTCGACGGAGAACTGAAGCATGAAACAAATAATTTAGGGTAGAAAAAAGGATAAACTTATATTAACTCATGTTCTCACTGGATAATAATAATGTGGATGGAAATACAATACACTTGTCCTCTTTTATAGGGAATAATAAAATTCTAGTCTTAAGAAATCTGTATTAACCCTTATTTGAAAAATAAAAAGTACCTATTCAAATGCCAAAAATAATAATTATTAAAAACATAAAATATGAATCTAATTGATGTCGTATATCAGGCCTGCTATCTTGAGAATATCTCATTCCAAATTAACTTAATACCGAAGAACTTGTCATACTTCATGTCAACCTTCTCGAAAGGAACTGGACCCCGAATTCATTAGGTATTGCAAATGTCTCGTCTAATGAGTAAGATTACATATTTGGAATCTATGATAGTAACCAACTTTGTGCACCATATATTTGGGGGCACAACAACAGACTTCATGCAAAAATAAAATAAAAAAATGATTAAGTTGTAGAACTCTTGCATGATACCTAACCCGGGCAAGTGTACACAATTATCCTTGAAGGTTTTATAAAGTAGTTGGAAAAATTTGTAAAAGATTTTCTTCTGCCGCCTCTATCATGCAAAGCCAATATATGGTAACATGTGTTGACAAATATAAACTTAAAGATGTGCTCCTTTTTATTATAAACAACACTATAATATTATTAGAAATCCATAGTTTCACAGGATGATACCTTGAAATAAGCTCTATCGCACCCAACTGTGACTTGAATTCTTCTATGTTTAGCTTTCAGTTAGCTATAGAAATTATATAAAAAAGATAGAGCAAGCGAATAGAGACAATTTCCTTCTTGAACTCATTTTCCTTTGTCGGCTTTTTTTTGTTATTCAATCCCATATCCAACTGAGACCACTTGACCGATCTCATCACTTGAAAGTGTCAAAGTTGGCGATTCTGCTGGGGCTCCAACAAAATATTCTTTCAAGTGGAAGACAAGTAACAACCAATAAAATGCAAATTTCAAAAACCAATTTCTTTAAAATACGAAGCTAACTAGGAAAAAACATAGTTTTTTTTTTTTTTTTTAATTCTCATTAATTACTTTAATATCTTTCCTACACATATGAAAAATAGTGCGAGTTTTCAGTATTGTACTGATGGAATTGATTGTCGACATAATAAAAAGTAAAATTTTTTTTTGGATAATCGACATATTTCAATTCATTTAAATCAAAATAATGATTATATGTTCTCTTACAAGAGTAATACAAAACATCAAAATATAAAAAATCAAAACCTTATTACCATTTAAGATATCAGTTACAAGTAAACACAGAGAGAAAGAGCAATAAACAGTAAAGATACCCAATTTTTGTATATGTAGAAGGGTTGAAGATCGTGTAAACAAGAATTAACTCTGGCCATTTCATATGATTGTCTTCTTCTTTGATAAGAGATAATCCTAAAAGAGAGGATTATTTTTCCCATATTTTGTAAATCAAATTGAACTCGGATGCTTTAAATCATTTGGGTATGGATTCAAAGCGATACTGTGTTGAGTCGCCGATATTTTTGGAATAATATCAAGTCACGAAGTAGCCATCATATATTGAAGAATCGTCCCATATCGACCGAAAAAACTGCCCCAAAATGGCAAAGAGATATATCGAAACATACCAAAAATAAAATTAAAACATCTTATTCGATTACTTATTTTCTAAAAAAAAAGAAATTAAAAAGAAATCCTTGCTCATGTTCGGTCTAAAAAACCAAATCTAAACAAGAAAAATGAGATGGCCTACTTGGGTTTTTTGATGAAATGGAGACAAAAAAAAGAAAAAAGAAAAGAGAAAGTTGGATTGAAATAAATTCCCAGAATTTTTAATACTACGATGTACTCCCTTCATCCCTAAATAGATGACCTATGTCATAGACCGGAAAATCAAGCCTGGCGCGCAGACCATAGCTCCCCGATGCGCCACTCTGATATTACTTACCGGGCCTTAAAACTTCTCTTTGGACCAGTCAAATGCACGTTTATTTTCCCTTGAGAGCATGCTCGACTAGCATGATGCAACTAGACTTAGCTTCAACAATGTTCAAACTTGCCCTTGTTATGCGAAGGGTACAAAGCCATAAAGTCTATTGTTGATGCATTATTACATGCATCATTGGCTTCCGAGACTTGTCCATGTATAGTACATACCTTAGACGTGCGCATAGGCCATTCTAGGTTTAATTCCACTTTCCTTGCTTAGCTTAATTAGGCATATTGCTAAAAGCATGCACTAATCTTTGTCGTTCCAAGGGTGCATCAATCCGGCTCATGCCGTACTTTCTTAGGGTTATGCAAGCTTCGCTAATTTGCATATCAATATTGCTTACTCTCCTGGCCATGGCTAATGCACCATTGGCACATGCCTATGTCAAATGTCTTGATAGGAAGTATGAGCATGCATCCAAAGAATATAATGCAACTTGACTCATCAATTTTGGCCACAATTATCTCTTGCATAGCATCACCGAACCAGATGATATGAGGGGTCAATATGCCATAATCATCTCATAATTAGATAATATGAGCGACAACGTACATGATGGACCGGCAATGCTGAAACTCATTGCGGCTAACTATGTACCCTTTACTACTCTAAAGGGATCAAGCACTGTCTGTAATTCATCCACAAAAAGAAGAGAAACTTAATCCAACATCGTGCTGCAAGGCCGTGGCCAAACAATAGGCCTAGTCCATATAGGCTATTTCCTTGAAATGCATCAAGGTGATGCATATTTGCAGCATGGCATAGTGATGCCTTCGCATCATATGCCTCATTGGAAAGGCTACACAGCTAAAAATGAGGCCCCAACATTATTTATGCTCTTCCAGCTAACCTACGATGCTTACTTGTGCATAGTGCGCATATCCAACTACCCCTCCCTATATACGTTTTATTGACATTTTTACAACTTAAAATCGAGGACCACTTTGACGTGCTTGCTTCACTATTCGCGACATTTTCCATGTAGCTCTAAATAACCGGCCATGATGGGAGTGTTGCCAGCAGGTTCAGAAATAACTAACATGCCGACAAATCAAGCATTTACAACACTTTTCCTGTATGTCAAAAATCATATAGTCGGAATTATGATTTATTATAAGCATGCCGGCCATTAGTGTCTGTTATCTACCAGTATTATTGACCTTGCCGACTTTCCATACTTTCAGTTTTGAAAGTGTGAATTTTTTCTGTAAATTTGAGTATGAAATCACTCGGCGCCTTTGCATTTCCCTTTTTAAAAATATTTGGTTTCATTTCCGTTATAAACAAAATAAATTTTTTTCTCAAAAATCTTCTCACATAATCCATGAGCTCGATCTAAATAAAACATGATTTCAGAATACAAACACCCTCGTAGACTTTGCAATCATGGTTTTTAAAAGCGTACGCTTTACGCTTCGCTTCAAATTTCAGCATTCCGCCCGGTCATGTGAAGCGCATCTTTTATGAAGCGTACGCTTCACGCTTCAGAGCGTACGCTTCGCTTCACGCTTCAGAGCGTACGCTTCGCTTCAAATTTCAATTTTTCGCTCCGAAACAGTCATGTGAAGCGCATCTTTCAGGAAGCTTTAAAATTTTCGCCTAATTTTTAAAGCTTTTAAAAGAAAAATATGAATTTTTTAAGAGGGAATTGAACACCCACCTATCACTCGTCTGGAGTATGTTGAACTGGTGTACAAAAGCTTTGTTTTTGATAAAAATTAGAATTATATAAAATTTATAATTACTAGTTATGACTAATTTATTTATAAGAAAACATCCGATTCAAACATCAACCATGAAGCGACGCTTCACGCTTCGACATACGCATCGCTTCTTAAAAATGAAAAACGATTCACGCTTTCAATACCTTGTTTGCAATCCTGGCGAGATTGGGGTATACTCAAACTAATTGGGGTATACCCAATTTCAAGGGGACATGGTGTGTCATTATTAAAAAGTGTGATTTTACTTTAATACCCTTGAACTAATTAAATTTTAAAAATAAACCAATTTCTTAATTTCATTAACCCTAAAATTAAAAAACTAACCAACTCTTAATCTTCTCTTCTTCTTCATCTTCATCTTCCATCAACCAAAGCCATATAAAAATCTTCAACTTTGATTTTCCAAAAAATTGTTGACTCTACCAAATAAAAGAAGACTATAAATGATGTTTAAACTCAAACCCATCATTGTGTTGTGTGATTTGATTGTTATATTAGGTCAGAAATCGAAAATTATGATTTCTGTGTCTTGGCCGAGCAAGGTCGTGACATGCATATCTTGCCGACTTTTCATAACGAAACATGGCGCGATCGTAAATTTTTCAAAAATTGTAGGCGGGTATTTTTCAATACCTTGCCGGCCAAATACAAAATGTGGTATTTTTGAATACCTCGCCAGGCCAAAAATGCCGGAAGGGTATTTTTGAATACCTTGCAAACCAATAAATTTTTGTGTCATCTCCTCGTATGTCAAAAAAAAAAAGTCGGCAAGGTCGACGATGAAGATCATGCCGGCCACTTTTGGCCGGCGAGGTCGACGATGAAGACCTTGCCGACCACTTTTAGTTTGGTGAAAATGCGATGAAGATCTTGCCGCCACTTTTGGCCTAAGATGATCTTCATTAGTCGACACCTTGCCGAACTTTTCATACTTTCGGAACTCGAGAGTGTTGATTTATTCTTTGATTTTGAGTATGATTTCATATAAGATTTACAATCCCCTTTTTTAGAAGTATTTCGATTTGTGTGCTTCATTTCCGCTGCAAGAGATATTTTCAAAAAAAAAAAAAAATCATCAAAAATCATCCCACAAAAGTTCAATCAAAAACAAAATTTCATAACTTAAAATTCATAAGTTTTAATCTATTCAATCAATTTAAACTTAATTAATTAATCTAATCAAAATTTCAGTGTTAATTAAACGAGGGCAATTTTGCCATTTTGAAAATATTTGGTTAAGGGGTGATCTCTTTTACTTCAAAATGACCCTATTTTGTCTCATTGGGTATACCCCAATTAGTTTGGGTATACCCCAATCTCGCCAGGTTTGCAATGTCCTTCCGCATATCTTTTCGCACATGCACATAGAAAACACTGGCACCCTCTAAATACATTGCACGTGTGCCCCTTCTCGAACACAATCGGTCTGGGCATGTCAATTACAAGCAGCAATTCTCCAACTTTGAAGCTATTTCTTCTTCTTCTTCTTCGCAGCTCTCTCCACCAGGTACCATCTATGTCATTATCCCTACTAATGTTTTTGTAAGATTGTTTCTGTCTCGTATCTCTTTTGCAACATCTTCTTTGCTATATAATCATCATTGTCTAAAGGAAACCCTAGAAAAGAGTAAATTGTGTATCAGCAAATTGTGAATTTTGTTGCCTATTAGTTGGATAACCTAAGTTTCTTACACCAAATTCAAATCTAAGATGAACAAATAAACTAGAAAAAGTAACCTGGGATGAAATATTCTCACACACATTTATGCATGAAAACTGTTTGATTAGAAATAGGGAATTGGATTTAGTAATTTGAAGTAATAGGGTGGAGCAGGAATTAGGGTTTATGATTAGATTGCAACACACTAGACAGTGGAGTGGACAAAAGAATAGGTTGCTCAATGGTGCTGCTGATTGGTGAACTCAGACTCCCAATTGCTATTTAGTGAGAATTATAAGCCAAGGGGCTTTTCAAATTACTAATTGTTGTTGCTGGAAGTATATCAATTTAGCTATTGTTGAGTGTGGTGTATTTGGATGGTGCATGATTTTGCCAATGCTGTTTGGATAGTGGATGATAAAAAGAAGCGATTTTACTTGTAGGTATGTTTTTGTTAATGAGACATAGGTACTCATCTTTTGGAGTATTAGAGCTAATACCTTCATCTAAATATTGTTGAATGTGCCAGTTAATGTGTTCGTCAACGGTTCTATGCTCGGGATATCGAGTTAAAAAGATAAAATCCCTGAGGATGTTAGAGATCACCTCCATTGATTTGGATAATTGGTGTACGAAAAAGTGCATCATGGTATGTTTCTGTGAATGAGACATACATACACTTTTATGGGAGTATGAGCTTATACTTTCATATAACTAGTGTTGAATGTGCAAGTTAATGTGTTCGTCCACAGTTCTAGGCTTAGTATATCGAGTCGAACTGAAAAACTACTGGGGCTGTTGGAGATCATCTCCGTGGAGTTGTCTTTTCTTTGATCGGCTCCATTGAGATATCTTATCTATTACCTTTCTGGAAACCTGAGTGATTTGGAGTTATCTTAATGTTGCATTCAGTTAAATTTTGATGTTTTATGTTTTATTACAACTTGTTTAGTATCGAATTATTTACTGAATCAGATTTATTTGTGAATAGAATTCTTTCAGGGCGATTTGTTTGTGGATGGAGGTGTGCAATTGTCTGAGAGTCAAACATTCGATTCAGTAGCTATCAGTCCATTTATAGAATCCTAATTCCTTATTTTATACACATGAGAACTTCGATGAACCGCTTGATTCGAGCTTCCCAAATAGGGTGTTTGCGTTATTCGTCTATCTCATCTAAAACTGCAGTTTCACGACTGCAACGGCCTCTTTAATGTCGTCGATATACATAAACCTATCTTAAGCTCTTTCTTCCAAACTCGAACTTGTATCTCTGAGACGCCTAAGTCAGTATTTGAAGGAAATATTTTGAGAATTCTTCGAAACGAAATCCAATATGAGTCTGAATATGCTCCTCCCAAAGAGGTAAACAGTACTCCTTTGCTTGTATATTAGCAGTTTCCATCTCATGTTTGATTTTAGAGTATTGTGTTTCTTTTGTAAAGCCTGTTACGACACTCGGCTCTTTTACCGTGGAAGATCGTCCTGGGGAACAATGGATCAGATTGAGAAGAAATTATGGAGAAGAGGATATACAAATTGAGTCGACGATGTTCGATGGGATATGTCCTGCACCAAAAATCAGTGATGATGATACCGATGATGATGCAGACAGGAATATGCAGCTGCGCATTAGCTCGATAGTCAGCATCTCAAAGGGTGAAAACGATAGTGTTCTTCAATTTGTATGCTTTGCTTGGCCGGATCGCCTCGAAATTCAGAACGTGTTCGTGCTCAGGCGTGATGGAACGGTTGTGAAACGCTACGCAGGACAAAATTTTAAGTATGACATTACTTTATTGCCGCTTGCTCTTTCTTATTGTTTTCTTGTTTTTTTGATTCTGAAACCTTGTTTTATCAATCATTATATGCTTTTGTTTTCCTCCAGGGACTTGGAAGACAAGCTCCAGAGTTCGCTACAGGAATTCCTGGATGTAAGGGGCGTAAGTGGAGAACTTGCTGCTTCTCTGCATGAATATATGAAGAACAAAGATAAAATCGAGCGTATCCAATGGATGGGAAATGTCAGGTCTTTTATCGAAAAGTAGATAAGTCTTCTTTTGTTGTAAATGCTCTTATTCCATCTTATTTTTATTCTTTTTGGAGAAAATTGCCATTAGATCTATCTATACATGTTTTTGTCTGAAGAAGTTTCAGCTACAATTTTGTCTTGTTTCATTGATGACTCTGGTAACAATGATATACTAGTAGTTATAATGTAGGTTGCATCTGTTTCCCATTCTTTGCTAAATTGCTTACTGCAATTCCAGGAGCTGAAATCTGTATCATAATTGTCTGCATTCTTTGCTAAATTGCTTACTGCAATTCCAAAAGCTAATATCTGCATCATAACTGTCTGCATTCTTTGCTAATTTTTCTTCTTCTAAAAAACAGTAGATCCGCGTGTACATCAGACACTTGATCAACCTACACAGATGCCCTCCCAAGGCATTCAAATGCCACAATTTTACAGATGCCCTCCCAAGGCATTCAAATGCCACAATTTTTCGTAGTTATTCGACAAACTAAAAGCCTTTCTGGGACTCAGTAATGCAATCAATCCAAAGTATTCATGAACCTGGAAATACAGTCAACCATGGGCAGACATTACTTGGAATACATGTCCAAAGCTTACATCTTTTTTTCTAAAAGATTTTTTTATCCAACTTTTGGGGTGGTAGCCTCCAGTATTTCTCACGGTCAATTTTTGACAAATGCTGGGTAGACAACCTGGCAGGACCCACGGACCAGGTTGTCTGACAGGGGATAAACTTGTGGGCCTGTGGCGAGCCCAAGGGACAACGTAGAACTGCTCTATGACTCTAGGCCTAGTTAACTAGGGTCCAGAACAACTAGATATCCGCGACGAAGACAAATGCTGTAGTAGTGGGAAATCCCACAACTAACACCCCTTAATCATCATAGTTATAAAAAGGTATGACCTTTGTCTCCATGATAGCCAGGGCTATCAGACGGACATCATTTAATGGGGACCCTGATCCGAAGGTCGGGAAGCTCCAGATTGAGTTTTTACATGGACGGCTCAAAAAGCTTGCGGTATTATTAGCTGGGGCGATCTTGGTGAGAGAATATTGGGTGGATTTCCCTAACCTATAGTGACGTGACCAGTGTATAAGTTTAATGAACTGTCGCGACATTCCTCCCATTATTACTCTCTCATGCAAAATTTTAGAATTTTGTTTTCTGTGCTTTTCAGTATTCATCAAGATTGTCAGACTCCAATTGCTCATTCATCAAGATATATCCGTTCGTTCGTTCGTCAGGAGTAATTCGGGACCGTCCGGTGTCTCTTTGAATCCTTATTGTTTTTAATGGGGCGGATAAGTCGAGATCAATTTTTTTCTTTAGGTTGCAGTGATCTACTAACTTTTCTCTGGTTTAACTCAAGAAAATCAATCGACACCATCGCCACCATCAACAATTCGACAAACGCATATTTCCTTTCCGAACCCTAATTTTGGGTTTAATTCTTTTAAGATTAATAATTGACGCAGGTAATTGTTGGTTCTGCTTAAGAGGTTCGTTTGTTCCTTCTTTTTTGTATGGATCTGATTAAAATTTTAATGAAAACCCTAGCTTTGAATTTAGAGGTAAGTTGTTGGGTTTTTTCCTAAATCAATTTCTCCTTCTTTGCAGTTTTGTAGTTTTTTGTAAGTTCTGATTTTTTTTACTAATTAAGTTTTAGGGTATTGGAACGTGAATGGGAGTATCATCTACACTCCAGAATGATGTCGTAAGAATGAAGTTGATTATGCTCTATGGTAATTTCTCTTTCTGTAGTTTTTGGTTTTTGAACTATTTTTGATTTATCTCTTTGCGTTAGGATTTTCCGTTTTGATTTTGCAGGCTAGATTAGTCTACCAAATAGCATAGTTCTCAGCTCTGTTATGTTTTGATTTTGTTGTTTTTTCATAATTTTTCCACGTTTGTTTTTTTGCCATGTTCAAATAGATGGGTAATCATGTTTGAAGAACCGAGAAGAGGAGAATGGAGCTTGCTTTGGTGAATGGGTGGATTGCATTTAGGTTGAGTTGGAATCATTGGTGGTTGCAGCTGTTGTTGGTGTTGCTACCTCGGAAGCTGGCTGCAATGGGTTCATTGTGTGTGCTCTGAGACTTGCAGGGACTGAATTTGGGATTGCAACTATTGGTGATGGCTGAGCAGAGATGTTGTGTGTTAATCTTGAATGGGATTTGAATCTGAGTTGGAGATGACAGTATTGAAGCTGAGGTATTGTTCTTTTAACTGATTTGTGAAATTGAGTTTAAAACTAGGTAAAAAGATTATTTTGTCTAACCATCACTTTTTCGTCTCCTATTCTCTAAAACTGTAAATGATAAAGTCTATGCTATAGATGCTTATGATGATGACTAATCAACTTATTCAGAATCATAAGACACTTTCCTTCCGTTCTATATTCCACTGAATTTAAAGATTTTCTTGTTGTTTTGCTTGAATTGTTGAGTTTGTGATTTTACAGGAAAAGAACAAGGAAATATTTTAGTACTGCAATTCTTAGTGTAGGAGTTTTTCGTACTTCTTAGAATGTTGTTGTAACTCTAATGCAATTGTTTGGGTGCTCTTTTAGGAATGTAAATTGAAATTCGGAGATTTGAAAGGAGCATCATTGGAGACAGAGTTCGCTATGCGTGACGAGAAGGATAATGTCAAAATTTTGTTTCTTCAAGGAACGGTTGGTACACTCCCAATAGCACAAAATTCTTAGATGCCAGGGCTTTACATAACACAGTGGAAATCGCTCCATGTCATGGCACTTAAGATCAGTTGATAGCTATCATGTTAAGATCAGTTGGAGTTGTGTCCAGCTAAGATCAGTTGGAGCGGCATCTCACACCTTTGTGTTTGAATGTTGTAAGGTTTAGATGTTGATAATTAGTTCAATGAGGAAAGGATGTTACTTTTGTATGAACAAAAGAGAAAAAAGGTAGTTGTAATCTTCTCATAATCTAATGGCTAGGAGTGCTAGTGAAGGTCAGATTAAGGTAAACACCGATTCTGATTTTTATGTATAATTGGAGGATGCTTGCTTAGATATAAAAATGGCCGATGAGGAAGATAAGGGTATTGTGTTAAACGAAGTGTCTATTTTTTATGCAGAGATTCTCCATGGAAGTGTTCGGAATTACTAGAAGTTCTCAGTAACCAAGATATTTGCAACTTTGCGGTTCAGTTGAGTATATACTTCACTCGTGCACAAAATAAGATCTTGAACTGAGTCACACGGAATGAGTTTTGCAGGTGTGGTTTAATATATAGTCAGTTAGATAGTTGCTCTTTGAATGTTATGCTTTTTCCCCTATTGATTTTGCAAGATTGTGGAATGAATTTGATTCACATGTTCTGACAAGTTGGACTGGTGAAGTATCTGATTGTGCATTAAAGTAGAAATTGAGCCCATGACTCCATGTTGATGACTAAGAGAAAGATGTATATATCAATGTTTTGATCATTCGAGGCCATATCCAAAATCTATATATCACTGATGTTACAAAGTTCAAGTAGTTCCTAGGTTAATCTTAACTATGTTTACTAATCTTTTGTACTTTCATTTTTGACAGGTTTATTTGCTTCGATAAGTAATAGGTCTTCCAACGACTATGGGTCTCAAAGAAAAGGACGAAGTTGTAGCATTGTAAACAAATAATGAAGAAGCGTAAGCGACTTTAAGTTAAGGAGCCCATAAATAAGTAGGCGGATGCTAAGAAAGTGAAAGGATTTGATAGTTCTGATACGGAAGGTGTGTCTGATAGTAAGGAACGAGATTAGAACTGTAAATTCAAGAAGAAGGAGACAAGGTTAAATAAAGTTATCAAAAATCAGTAGCGCGAAGACCCAAGATTCCTAATGTGTAACGGATTTTATTATTTTTACCGATTATTCTCATCATTCTAAATTTGGGCGAAGCAGATACAATGGCCATCATGGTAAGCTGATGCGTGTCGTAACCACAACAAATTAATTATTACTTTACTACCTAATTAACAAGTAATATAGGGTAGTCAAGGTCGATCCCACGAGGACAAGAGATTCTAGTTGTAAAAATTGTCACAAAAAAGGGGGGTGTAAAAAGCAAAAGAAAATAAACAAAACAATTAAAAGGTAAAGTTGAGAGCAATAAGAGAGACAAGATCAAGGAATCCTTCTTCGTTACGAAACAATGAATCAAGTTATGTTCTTTTCTACTTGTTATTAGTCACAAATTATCACCAACCGTAGGTAAAGCAGCTAGCTCAGTGCTAAACCCCTAAATCCCTTGTATCACCTGGACACGGAAGTTCTCGACTACTGGATTCTAATCACCAAGCCACCTAGAATTAGCTCAACCTAGATGTAACTTGGCTCATGCATTAGGTTTTGTGAATTTCTTAGGTTGATATTAGTAGTTAGACTCTTAGCTCAAGGTCTACTTGCTAACGTTGTTTCTACACACAATTGCTCCACGGAATCCCTCACGCAAGTCTCGTGTTTGCTACTTATGTAAAGAGTCAAGAAACGATTACTTATCCCCAACTTTCACTAGCTTTAGATCGAATTAACAAATCAATTTAGTTGGCCACCCAAACAATCTATCAATCAATCATGAATGTCTTTAAGATCACTCCTATTAGTAAAAACAAACGATAATTATGTGAAAAACTTCAAGATAGAATTTAAACAAAAACTCAAATCATATGTTTAAAAACTAGGAATTCATCCTCAATCAATAAAATTAACTACTCATGTTAAAAGAGTTCACACAAAGAATAAGAAAAGAAAAGTGTTGTGTGTAGAGATGTGTGTAGAGAAAGATGTGTAAAAGATATGTAGAGGTGTAGAAAACTTCTCTATTTATAGGCTTCAATATTCTCCAAATCTTCTAAGGATTAGAATCCTTTTCCTTTAGCCATTCAATTTCCAAATTCAAGTCTTTCTCTTCTTCCATCTTCTCTTTCCAAGTTTGAGTCCAATTCTCCATCCAATTCCTAGCCCAAGTCTTCACACCCATGAGAGAAGTCCATAGAAAATTCTGGAATTTTTGGCTCGCCGGAAACTGGGATTGTGGCCGGAATTTGGCCGGAAACGTCGCCGCCGGCCACCTTAAAAGTTCTGTCGTCGGGAGAATATTCGGCGGAATATTCCGTCAGGTCCTCGTTAGGACTAACGGTCAAAAGGTCAACCAATCAATTGTTAGTCAAAGGTCAAGGGGAATCACCGGAGGCTACTGAGTGACTCCGGTCAAATCGGACTCGAAAATCGGATTTAGTCAATGATCTAAAGTCGGTCTGGACTTCCCGGCCTTCGTAATTTTGCACTTGCCTTGCGATTCATAGACCAAGATGGCTGTGATTGTGTTTGGCACCGAGCTATACCTGAAACCAAGATGTCCTGTCTCAGCAGTGCACCATCACCTCTATTTCATTCCCAATTCCCCCGGCTCAACACAAGAAAGCTTGCAGCCATAAGCTTCAACTCCATTACAGCCCCATCCATGCTTTTCCCAGAGCTTAAGCACCAAAGACCCGCCCAACTTATTCCTATTCCTCAGTAGCTCAACCTCGCCAACTCCTCTCAGCCTTCATCTACGAACTACACTTTCCATCAACTCAAAATTCCTTAACCAAACTCCATTCTCTATAACTATGCAACCACAAGCATTTGCCAACTCAATGCCACAATTACCATCTCAACCAACATATCCATCCCCTCGCCATCACTCTTAGTGACAGCAACAAAACTACATTCTCATAACCTTGCATCGACTCATTTGCTTCTATTTCTCCCTTAACGTCACCACGAGAATTAAACCATCCATCTGCAATATCTTGACATCCATCTCTTCACCCAGTTGAATCACAAAAGACCACCTCCAATTCTTCAACCATCAAAGCCTTGAAGCTCAACTCATCCTTCCACCGAACAACATCACTTGAACTCAAGCCATTGTAATTTCAACTTATCCAACCCCGCAATATCCGTCTCTATCAAACTGAAAACCAACATCCCAAGTCCATCATCTTAACTCGATCCGTAACAACAACCGGTGCCTTGCATCTTCTCTTCACAGACCCATTCTCATCTGAATCCCCTTCTAGAACAATACACATCAACATATCACCACAACTCGAGTTCATCACTTCATCTCCTTCACCTGTTAGCCCTGCAAGCTTCATAGACTGTGGCTGCTCCTTCATCTTTGTAACACAACTCAGATCCCCTTTCAGGTTCGAGCATCATCAGCTGATTCTTCAATTTATAAACTTAAATTATCACCAGACGCATCCAAGCTCGAAACCCATCTCAATTTTATGTAAATTTCACAAACCCTTTTTCACCGAGCTTCAACAACACCATTAATGGCCACAGCTTCAACTCTCAGTTCAATAAATCATCTGTTCTTTATCTGTTGTTCATGGAAGCACTCATCACTACCCCATCTTTGTTATTCTCTCAATTCTGTAACCAATTCATCTCTCAATTTCTCTGTATTTAGTCTCTCGATCTCTCTCAGCAGCCATAGTTGCTTTCAGGTGAAAATGAAGAACAACTTAATGAGAGAAATCGATTTTAGGGTATGGCATTAGGGTGGATATTCACCACCCTTGGTCACCCCGATAAGGGATACCCAAATGGCAGCCCCTTAACCTTGGCTGGTCCGTGTTTAGTGTTCCTCCAAGAGCTACCCTTAACCTCAACTGGGCTCCATATAGTGTTTGCAGGTGAAATGACCTTTTTGCCCTTTTGACTTAAATTGGGTGATTTCTTCTTCTTTTCCTCCGTGCGACTCCATAGTAGCTATAAAACTCAAAACAAGCGTAAAATACATAATTTACAAGAAAAATAGCAAAGAAAGCATAAACTACTAGATAGTAAATTAGGTGTATTCTACACCTATCAAATTCCCCCACACTTAGACTTTGCTAGTCCTCGAGCAAATCAAACTAAAAACTCACAACTTCAAAGCGTTCAAGCGTCACAAGCATCCAAAGAGCTATGAGGACATAGAGTTTCGCATGCTAGTAATAAGAAGTTAGAAATACTAAAGAACATATTCTCATTCTTAAATGTTGAGTGAGAAATAACCACACCATAATGAGAGAATGCGTGTTTGAGAAACGATCAATAAGCATTTCGCCTCGACTTTGCCTCACCAAATAAGATTTTATGATAATTGCACTCAAAAAGACAACTTTTTTATGGTTCTCACATGTGTGCAGTAGGAATGAAGAGAGAATTCCTGCGACACGTTGAATGGTGGGAAGGACAACTTCCGAAATATTTTAAAACCCACATCTTTTAATATTTTGAAAAACCATTTTTCCGACGATCTCTAAGAAAGGAAATCAACCATTATTATCGAGGATGAGATTACTTACTTACCTTCACATCCGATCGCCAATTATGATAACACCACTCTCACGGCATCCAATAGAAACGTCTTCCGCTCCTCGTCTTTATCTTCGTCTTCGGTTTCAACTATTGATGATAAACCCTTGAATTTCATAAATTCTTAACAATTTGTAACTCTTTTTACCTTAAAATCCTTGTCGCTTGAAACTTCCTTATATATTTTCCTTCCCCACGGCTTATTAACAAAACAAATAAGAACAAATATTTCTCTTGTTTTTCTCTCTTTTTTTTTTTTTTTTCTTTTTTTTTTTTCAATTTTTTTTTTTTTTTTTTTTTTTTTTTTTTGAAACAAGAGAAATTAAATACAAAATAAATCATGGCCGTGGAAGAAGTATTTTACCGCTTGATTCTTCACAACTTGTATCGTCTTTGAAATCATAAACTTCAAAAATTCTCACCTTTTAATTTTCTTCGCTTTCATGAATAAGTCTTCATACTTGGATATAAAATTACCTCATTGTATTGTAAGTCTTCAACATATATGTAGAAATCCGCTCTTTGTATGTTGCTTTACTTGAATATGAAATTTGCTCTTTTTCTCATTCCGTTGCTTGTAAACCTTAAACTTTTCCAACTTTCCTTGTAGATTTTGATGTCGCTCCTTGTTGATGATGAAGTGTTTCTATGGATCCGTTGTTGTCGAGAAAATGGTTCTAACGCAAATCGAACTACAAGAAGGAAGCTTTCATCCATGGACGTCACCCTCATGATTGACAAAATTAGCACTCAAGAGATCAAAGAGTAGTGCTTTTATTGGTGGGAGGTTGGGTAGCTCACCATTCTACCCTAATTAACGTATGGTGACACACACTCAAAAGAAGCTCTTTAGTAGATGGAAAATTTCTGGTCGGTGCCTCTCATGATATGAATACGGGTAGTCTCCACTAATGATTGATCAGCAACTCTAATAACGCATTTCTCCTCGCACCAAATTCGCATCACCGGCATGATTAAATCCATTATTTAACACTCTAACAAACAAGAAATCCGAATGTAGTTCTCTAACATTTCCAAGTTCAATTATGTCGGTCAAAATCTCTATGTAAACATACCTAGAAGTATGCTAGTGACTCTAAAATCTTTAAAAGTTGGAATTTTTATGTAAAACTTTTTTTTTTTTTTTCAAAATTTTTTCAATTTTTTTTGTAATTTTGTTTTAAAAACATGCTTAACCACTCCCCCACACTTAAACCTTACATTGTCCTCAATGTAATTGAATCCTCTAGTAAAGTCAAGGTGGGAAATTTTAACATGATAAGAAACAAGAAAAAGAAATAACAAAAAGCAAAAAGATAAGAAATACAAAACCGATGGGTTGCCTCCCATTAAGCGCTTGTTTTAAAGTCGACGGTCTGACTTGGCTCTTGCAAGATTCATTCCCCATATACTAACAATCGGAAAATTTGAGGATCCACCCATAATACCTGTTTTGAAAACAATAACTCCATACAAATATTAGCACAAGAAAACAATAGTGAAATTATCGCCGATAGAAATTTCCCCCACACTTATTCTCGTCCACACTTGGAAGTGTATAGAGAACATAGAATTCGGGAACTTCCATGTATTCCTCTTGGCAAACCTGCATGGTGTTAGCATCAAGTGTTTCCAATGGTGGATATTTAGAAACAAAATCATCCAAAAATACTTTCAAGCACATACATTCAAACCAATAATAGGTAAAGGAGAAGAATCAATATGCAAAGGGTTAGACAAACCTTGCACAAATTCTTGTATTATAGAATCCTCTTCATCCTTAAAAATTCAAGTGAATTAATTACCTCTTGTATATCGTGGTCCTCTATTAAACCTTGCAACCATTCTTCGTCGTTTTCTACCTTAACCAAAGTCTCTAGATCATCATAATCATTAGCAAGTTCAATTGGGTCTTCCACCAAATCAATGAATGTGGTTTCATCCTCTAGTATCATCTCTTCAACATTCTCATCATCGGAATCGGGCCATTCACTAAAATGATTCTCATCGGTATAAATTGTAAAATCTTCTTGTGCGGGTGTTACTTCGTTTACAACAATAGGTAAGTCACACCCAATCTCCTCCTTTTGAATAGGTGAAGGATCGTTATTATGATCCGGAGTTGGAATAACTTCCTCATTGTCGGAACAATCATACACTTCCGCGGACTCCCATCTTTCCCTAAGAAATTTTTTTCCAAGCAATAAATGCATCTTCCTCAAGCTCTTCCTTTTGAATAGGTGATTGATCATTATTAAGATCAAGGCTTGAGTAATCTACACTAGCGTCATCAAAAGTCTCCAAAGGTTGGTCCTTTTCAACACAATCATCTTCATTTTCGGACTCACCATAATAAGAATCTTCATCGGTTTCATAACCTTTATCCCGACGTCGTTTAAGTTCCATATGAATAGTCCTACTAATTTCTCGCGACAAGATCTTCCGAGTCTCCATCATCTTCCAATTTGTATAATTTCTGTGCAAGTTTCCTGACGTTCACACGCTTACCACCGTTGATAGAGTTTATAGACTGTATCTCCTCTTTTGGAAAAAGTGAAGGAAAAACACGATGAAGAGGAGTATATTCCAAATTCTCTATCTGCACATTACTAGAAAACAAATTGTTAGATGCATAACTATCCTTCCATCCGTGTGTTTGTCCACTTACATACCCGTCATAAGGTTGTTGATATGTATGAGAATATCCATAAGGTTACGTAGAAAATTTATCATAGCCAAAATATTGGTTTTGATTGTATCCTAAGGATGGTTGGAAGTTGTCATAATGTTGAGGTTGAAAACCGTATTGATTGTTGTAATATGCTTGCTCTTGTCCACCGTACATGGAAAACCGATACCTAATTAAGATTCAAAAAAAACCAAGTTAGATACGGAATAGAATCCAACCAAGCAAGAATAAAGCAAAAAGAAAAATTAAAAACAACTAAAATCATCCGTTGCTCCCCGGCAACGCGCTCAAAATTTGATGTGTGTCGGTGCAATCAAATTAATTATTACTTTACTACCTAATTAACAAGTAATATAGGGTAGTCAAGGTCGATCCCACGAGGAGCAAGAGATTCTAGTTGTAAAAATTGTCACAAAAAAGGGGGGTGTAAAAAGCAAAAGAAAATAAACAAAACAATTAAAAGGTAAAGTTGAAAGCAATAAGAGAGACAAGATCAAGGAATCCTTCTTCGTTACGAAACAATGAATCAAGTTATGTTCTTTTCTACTTGTTATTAGTCACAAATTATCACCAACCGTAGGTAAAGCAGCTAGCTCAGTGCTAAACCCCTAAATCCCTTGTATCACCGGACACGGAAGTTCTCGACTTACCGGATTCTAATCACCAAGCCACCTAGAATTAGCTCAACCTAGATGTAACTTGGCTCATGCATTAGGTTTTGTGAATTTCTTAGGTTGATATTAGTAGTTAGACTCTTAGCTCAAGGTCTACTTGCTAACGTTGTTTCTACACACAATTGCTCCACGGAATCCCTCCGCAAGGTCTCGTGTTTGCTACTTATGTAAAGAGTCAAGAAACGATTACTTATCCCCTAACTTTCACTAGCTTTAGATCAAATTAACAAATCAATTTAGTTGGCCACCTAAACAATCTATCAATCAATCATGAATGTCTTTAAGATCACTCCTATTAGTAAAAACAAACGATAATCATGTGAAAAACTTCAAGATAGATTTGAAACAAAAAAAACTCAAATCATATGTTTAAAAACTAGGAATTCATCCTCAATCAATAAAATTAACTACTCATGTTAAAAGAGTTCACACAAAGAATAAGAAAAGAAAAGTGTTGTGTGTGTAGAGATGTGTGTAGAGAAAGATGTGTAAAAGATATGTAGAGAGGTGTAGAAAACTTCTCTATTTATAGGCTTCAATATTCTCCAAATCTTCTAAGGATTAGAATCCTTTTCCTTTAGCCATTCAATTTCCAAATTCAAGTCTTTTCTCAACTTTCCATCTTCTCTTTCCAAGTTTGAGTCCAATTCTCCATCCAATTCCTAGCCCAAGTCTTCACACCCATGAGAGAAGTCCATAGAAAATTCTGGAATTTTTGGCTCGCCGAAAATCGGGATTGTGGCCGAATTTGGCCGGAAACGCGCCAGCGGCCACCCGAAAAAGTTATGTCGTCGGGAGAATATTCGACGGAATATTCCGTCGATCTCCGTTAGGACTAACGGTCAAATAGGTCAACCGTCGTCAACTATTAGTCAAAGGTCAAGGAATCACCGAGTCACTCCGAGTCAACTCCCGATCAAATCGATTAGTCGAGTCAGGACGAGTCAATGATCGCTCTCGGACTCACCGATCGGCCACCTTGCCGATTTTGCACTTGCTTGCTTAATTCTGACAGACCAAGATGGCGTGAATTGTGTTTCTCCTAGCATACAAGATGTCCCCGCATCATTTGCACCTTCGCATTTCATTCCCGATTCACTCGGCTCAACACAACAAGGCCATCACCTAAGCTTCAACCCATTACAAGCCTACGTCATTCCGCTGCAGCTTAAGTTTCACCATCAAACCCATTAACTTATTCCTATTCCTTCAGCTCAACCTCGGCAAAGGCCTCGAGCTGCACCCGAACTCACACTTTCCATCACCTCAAAATTCCTTGGCCAAACTCCATTCTCTATAACTATGCAACCACAAGCATTTTCCAACTCAATGCCACAATTACCATCTCAACCAAGAATACATCCCCCGCCATCAAGAACACTTAGTGACAATGCACTAACTATCCACTCCGTGCCTTGCACTCATTTGCTTCAATTTCAAACCCTGACAAAACGCACCATGCTAATTAAACCATCCATCTGCAATATCTTGACATCCATCTCTTCACTGCAGTTGTAATCTCACAAGACCACCTCCATATTCTGCAAAACCATCAAAGCCTTGAAGCTCAACTCATCCTTCCCCTGAACAACATCACTTGAACTCAAGCCATTGTAATTTCAACTTATCCAACCCCTGCAATATCTGTAACTATACTGCAAAACCAACATCCCAAGTCCATCATCTTAACCTGAACTGCAACAACAACCAGTGCAACTGCATCTTCTCTTCACAGACCCATTCTCATCTGAATCCCCTTCTAGAACAACACACATCAACATATCACCACAACTCGAGTTCCTCACTTCATCTCCTTCACCTGTTAGCCCTGCAAGCTTCATAGACTGTGGCTGCTCCTTCATCTTTGTAACACAACTCAGATCCCCTTTCAGGTTCGAGCATCATCAGCTGATTCTTCAATTTATAAACTTAAATTATCACCAGACGCATCCAAGCTCGAAACCCATCTCAATTTCATGTAAATTTCACAAACCCTTTTTCATCGAGCTTCAACAACACCATTAATGGCCACAGCTTCAACTCTCAGTTCAATAAATCATCTGTTCTTTATCTGTTGTTCATGGAAGCACTCATCACTACCCCATCTTTGATATTCTCTCAATTCTGTAACCAATTCATCTCTCAATTTCTCTGTATTTAGTCTCTCGATCTCTCTCAGCAGCCATAGTTGCTTTCAGGTGAAAATGAAGAACAACTCAATGAGAGAAATCGATTTTAGGGTATAGGCATTAGGGCTGGATATTCACCACCCGGTCACCCTGATAAGGGATACCCAAATGGCAGCCCCTTAACCTTGGCTGGTCTGTGTTTAGTGTTCCTCCAAGAGCTACCCCTTAACCTCAACTGGGCTCCATATAGTGTTCGCCCGTAAAATGACCTTTTTGCCCTTTTGACTTAAATTGGGTGATTTCTTCTTCTTTTCCTCCGTGCGACTCCAAAGTAGCTATAAAACTCAAAACAAGCGTAAAATACATAATTTACAAGAAAAATAGCAAAGAAAGCATAAACTACTAGATAGTAAATTAGGTGTATTCTACACCTATCA
>JAJJWW010018125.1:0-20805 GCA_023531295.1 Papaver armeniacum | reverse complement strand
CGAGCCTTATGCGTTGCGATATTATGATCCTACGCCATCTGCCATGGCCCCATGCCAAACGCACCTTGCCATGGCTCCCATGCTGTCTCTAGCCGGCTGCTACCTGGCTGCCTTTCTTCCTTACGCGGCTACCAAAACAAAGGCGTGAAATCAACGGTCCCTTCAATCCTGTGGAGCAAATCCCATCCGGCCCGAGGTTACTAAACGCCTTTTGACCAAAACTCTAGCTTGGTCACGCCTAACCTAGCTGGCTAGCCACACCATGCGCCCATGGCAAACCTTGGCCCACATGCAAGCTAAACCGCACCTAGCTGCTAGCCGCGCCATTCACCCATGGCAAACCTCCTTTGGCCTCACATGCTGCGCCAAACCGCACCCAGCTGCTAGCCACGCCATGTGCCCATGGCAAACCTCGCCCCACATGCCAAGCCAAACCGCACTAGCTGCTTAGCCGCTTATGCGTGCCCATGGCAAACTCCTTGGCCCCATGCTGCTGCAACACGCCTTTACCTTTGCCCCTAGCTGCTTAGCCACACCATGCGCCCATGGCAACCTCGCCACATGCTGTTAAACCGCACTCCAGCTGCTTGTACCGCGCCATGCGCCCATGACAAACTCCGTCCCACATGCTAAGCCAAAACTGCACTGAAGCTAAGCTTAGCGCGCGCGATGCGCCCATGGAAAACCCTTGGCCCCATGCCGAGCCAAACACTTACCTTGTCCCTTGAAGCTAAGCTAGTCGCCATGTGCCCATGGAAACCCTACCCCCCACACGCCAAGCCAAACGCTGTCTTGCCTTTGGCCCTAGCTGTTAGCCGCACCATGTGCCTATGGCAAACCCTTGGCCCCACATCCCAAGCCAAACACGCCTTTACCTTAGCCCCTAGCTGTTAGCCGCATCTATGTGCCCATGGAAAACCTCGCTCCGCCATGCCAAGCCAAACCACACTCGCTCTTTGCCCTAGCCAACATAGTCGCACCACCATGTCGCTTCTTCCTACACGGCTACCTGCCGGCATGCAGTAACAATCAATCGGTCCCTTCAATCCTGTGAGCAAATCCAGCTGCAAGCACTGCGACAACGCATGGTAACCTTGGGCCCGAAATCCTAAGTTTCAACACGCAAACCACGCCATGCCAATGGCATGCCAACATAACCGCGCCACCATGCCGGCCTTCCCTTACACGGCTTACCCATTTCCAAGCCGGCAACAATCAATTCAAGGTTCTTCACCTCCTGTGAGCAAACTTAGCCATCCAAGGTTACTGACCACACATGGTAACCTTTGACCCAAAACCCTAGTTTCATACAACAAATCAAGGCGTGACATGCCACGCCAATAACGTGCCAACCTAGCTGCGCCATCATGCCATGCCAATGGCGTACAACCCAGTCGCGCCACCATGCCATGCCGATGGCATGCCAATATAGCCAGCGCCACCACGCCGCCTTCCTATGCGCGCTACCAACGAACGAAAGCGTAAAGATCAATCTGCATACCTTTCCTCTTAAGATGCAAAATCTCGACTGCCAAAGGTCACTAAGCTACCAAGTCTCCCAAGCTCGACTTGATAGGCAACAACCATATGCTATGTTTTCCACAAAAATATTCGAGACATCAACACATATTGGGGATCCTCTTTTTGGGTATTGGTTTTGGCGCTTTTATAGCGTCATGACACTACGCCTGCCATAAGGAAGTGTCATAAGGGTGAGGCAAGTTAGTAAATATAGGAGTTAAAGGTGAAACGCTCATGGGACATCAATTCCATACGTTAATGGTTTTATGGAACATCAGTTCCATAAATTAACGATTTTATGGAACATCAATACCATGCATACTCGCTACCACCTCCTATCATTTACTTACCCATTTTTCCATTCCTTAACGAGACCGATGGCACGTTTCACTTTTCGACTTGTATAAATAGATCTTACCATTTCCGCAGAACAACGAAGTTCATGGGGGAATATACAACACTCGTAAAATACTTGCTAGCTTGCCATTTGTTAGCCTTTCCCATTTTCTCGATACAAGCCGAGTAACACAATTACTCTTCCGTAATCAACTATTCTCGTCCCATCATTTTCCTTTTGCTTCCCTCCCCAAAACCAACCCATTCTCCTCTTCCTTGTGATCAAGCAAGTCCGAAATGGCCATTTCTTGGTTTAGGATGGATTTGCATGATTGGATCTTTCAATCTACTGCAATAATATATTGTTTAGTGGTTTAAATTGTTTCTCACTCCGTAACCCAATTACCGAAATCAGCAAACCATTTTACCTACAAATAATTGGCGACCACAAAGTGGGAGATTGATCTTCTACATAATGTAAATTTTCGACCGCCGATCTCGCTTCTTCACTCCGTGACGGGCCAACATGGTAGAAGACGACCACTCACTCTACACCACCCGACTCGATTATCGGGCCATGACACGACAAGGATGACTGGGACTTCCTGTAGGATAGAAGTAGACGATCCGCCAAGGATCAACGTTCTGCTATCGTGACAACAAGAACGACTGGGACTTTCTGACTTCTTGTTTCCTATAAACTCTATTTTTACACCAAAGGTTCTACTTTTCATCGTAGAGACCTAAAACCGAGTAAGTCTTACCTAGACAAGATACATGGTTTGCTATTTCAAGTTTTCACGGAATGATAAAATCGCTTATCCATGTTACGCTTACCCCATGTCATCTAATAACACACGGTTTTAGGTATTCCCGAATAAGTTTACATCATGATGCAAATCATAATCAAACAATCCATTCTTAAACATTGCTCCAAAAGAATAATCCAAAACCGGGCAAGGTAACATTTATCTATCAACCCAAGAAAACCGTAAAAATCAAAAACCATAAACTAGGCGCTCTATTTGCCTTTCAAAAAAAAAAAAAACCTAAGATAAGAGGTTCAAAAGACGTAAATGTATTCAAGGAAAGCCACTAGGGCCGCTTGATCCTCTAAAATGCCTCCTTTGTACTCCGAGAGTCAGCTCTCTTCAACTTCAAATACTGACAACTTAAATTCCGCTTTCTACTTCTTCACTAGTCTGTGGAAGGACTTCGATCGCTTCGACTGGGCCGACTTTTTCAACCTCGCAGGTTTTTAACAAAAACCAAGGAACATCAATTTGAAGCCCACACACACGCCACGATGGAACCTCCACTTCAGATTACATCCCAAACCGATGACCAACCACGCCGCATGTCGTCAATAAGATAAAGCTTCCTCCACCCGCTTGACCAACGATGTCTACTAGTAATCTTTCTTAGTCAGTGGCAATATGACCGTAGCTTTCCCATATCTTGGTATATAACGCCGCATGTTTAGTCAGGTATCGCAACCTCTCGATCAACACGTGAAACGAAAGGGACCGTGATACGAGGGTTGAAGATGGCACTCAGAATCAATCAAGAATTCCAAGAGATCCCTAACTACAGGCTTACTTCAAGAGGTTCTGAGTGCTTCCACTTATCTCGAAACAGGCAAGACTCTTCGGATGATGAATTTCAATGTCCAAGTCACTAGCTAACACGGTTTCGCAATTGAAGTACGGCTATGTCTTCACTCCAAGTGGAGCTTCACTTCAAGACCATTCCCAAGAACGGCTTCTACTAAATAACAAGATTTGGTTTTACTTTAAAAAAAAAAAAAAAAAAAAAAAAAAAAAAAAAGAAAGAAGAAAGAAGAAAACCATGGAGAAGACTCACTGATTCGGTTTCGTGATCGACTAGAGGAAGATTCAAGATCGTTATCTAAGAACTACTTTTCGCTTATCACGGACTAACTTTCATCCTTTTCTGATTCCCCATCACCATGGATAGGCTCGGGCACCGCCACCCTCCGTCTCGGAAAACGACGTTTCCGACTACTTGCAAGTTTGGCAAAGGCGTCTGTGGCTGTTGAAACCCGACGAGATACAAGGACGCATTCTCAAAAAAGAAACAAGGATATAAACGATCCAAATAAAGTCAAGAGGAAAGTCATAATGCACCGCATGTTGGATGAACTAAAAGCTCTGCAGAACCGCGGAATCTGACTGAAACCACCCGCACCTTAGATCTTCGTCCTTCACTTCCTGACTATCTCGCATTTGGACCGACGGATTTTCGTTGGGATCCCTCAAAGAAGGATGTTCCGCTAAAACCGCAGAGGGCTTATCGCGACATTTTTCTACCACATCATTCACGAATCCATGGATAACGAGAAACTCATCCCCGCCAAAATATGTTGTATTTGGGAGGTTGTTGATGGATTTCGCTCAAGAAAGGTAAAAGCGCAGACTTTTACCCGACACAAGAACACTAAGATCGAGAACAAATAACAACGGGATTGAACAACCATTGACGAAAGAGTGGGACCCTTTGTCAAAACCCGTATTTTAGTCGAGCTTCTATCGATATTTTAAGAGATTGCTTTGTAAGATCCTCGAAAGAAATACGACATGATCGGCGGTAGCCTACGATGAACACTATTTTCCAACGCTGCATTCTTTTATCAAGACAAAGACACATTCGAAGTTGTGAGCAAAGGTACTAATCTGGAAGCTATAGACGCTGCAAAACGAGCCTATGGACGAAAATTAATCAGATGACGAAGTTGTCAAGAAATCCAACTGTGTTCGAACTCAGCTTTTGTGCGCCTGTCGACTCCAGATTCTGCAGAGCCACCCCAAGACTCGGAAGTGTGGCCACAGGTCAGCTGGGGCATCATAATGAAGACTCTCCCACGCTTACTTTCACCTCCCAAACAACTACAATGGAACAATACGAAGAGAAATTATTACTTAAAGTGCACGGAAATTATTTTTCCACCCAAGACGCAAGCCGCTTTGTTTCAAAGTCTGTGACTTACAAAGATAAAATTCTTGTCCGACCGAGGAGGTGCGCCCACCATGGGAACCATGGCACACCCACACCAAAACAAGGAGTAAACCCTAAAACTAGGTTTTCGTGGGGAAGGGATGGTAATTACTATCGTGTGCTTACTTTGCACAATAGTTGAGTTGAGGCTACAACATTACTATGGTATTCATGCCTACTACTACAAGCTCGCAAAACATACCTACGGCCAGGATTCACACCAACATTTTCTACAAGGTCATGAAAAGGTACGCCTACAACTAAGGTTTACACCAACACAAAAGAAAAGAGAAAACAAGTTAAAGAAGAAGTATCGAAGGCATACCTGGATTTGCTTGTCCGCTTTGCTTTACTCGCTACCACACCTACTGATAAAAATAGACGTGAAACGAAAGAGAAGCCGACCCTCCTTTTTATATACATGGTACGTGGGAGTTTAAACAAGGAAAGGATTTATTTTGAGCCAAGAAAGGAAAAGAGGAAACCGGTCCCGCCAAGACCACTTTCCACGCCTAAGATCGCCACGCCATGCCTTTGCCCCACACGCTAAGCCATCCGCTCCATTTGCCGCAGCCCCACCACGCCTAGCTGCCCGTGGTACACCTAGCCTTGCCATGGCCGCACATGCTGCCGCCCGGCCCATTATCACTACCCTATCATGCCAAGTCATCCACGCGTGCTTTGCCTCGGCCGTCCGAGCCGTGAACTCCCTAATACCAACAAATTTTCCCGACCACGCCACCTCTAGGCCCCACTTCTGCCAAGCCGTCCACTATGCTTTGCCTTCCAAGACTGCGCCAAGCTTTTGCTCCTGATGTATGGCCGATCAAGCCAACAACTTTTCGCCTCACCACCCACGGTTCGCATCCCCAAGACAACTTCGCAGGCCTCCAACACGGAAGCAAGAAAAAAACTCTTTCACCCTCAAAAAAGGTTAGTTGGATTTTCTTGACCATCTTTGGAATCATTTACGCCTTGATTCCGTCCTTTGTCTGTTAATATCATATGCTTACCTCGCAACAAGGCTCCTGCTCCGAGCTACAGGACTTAATGTCGATGGTTTTTTAGCTTAGGGGTAAAATCGAAAACCCTAGCTGCATTGCTGGGACGCTCAGAATCTTGAAATAATAATGTCTCGAACTAAGCACATTTATTGAACCTTTAATTTGTCTCATGAAAATTACCAGAGTACCTTTTTTAATGTTGATTAGGGTTTCGATAAGGCCAAAACCCTAATTTTCACACCGCATGCGCTAAATGGCAAACCATGCCAGCCCACACGACCGCGCCAAGGCATGCCAACCATGCTATCCGCACCCCCAAATAGCTAATGGCAACCATGCCAAACATACCTACCAAGGCATGCCAACCATGCTAGCCGCACCCTGCCAATGGAAACCATGCCGCCACACTCTACTATGTCAAGGCATGCCAACCATGCTAGCCGCACCTCGTGCCAATGGCAAACCTGCTCTGCACACACCTACCGCCATGCCAAACGCACCTTGCCATGGCCCCATGCCAACTCTAG
This sequence comes from Papaver armeniacum, assembly GCA_023531295.1. Lineage (NCBI taxonomy): Eukaryota > Viridiplantae > Streptophyta > Magnoliopsida > Ranunculales > Papaveraceae > Papaver > Papaver armeniacum. Next base: position 14,402 of record JAJJWW010018125.1, on the reverse strand, counting down.
CCGTGCACCTTGTCGCCTTCCCCACGCTGCTACCAAAACGAAGGCGATAATCAACGGCCCTCTTCAATCCTGTGAGCAAATCCTTACTGGGTCCGAGGTTACCAAACGACTTGGACTAAAACCCTAGCTTGGTCACTTCTAACCTATCCAAGCTAGCCACACCATGCACCCATGGAAAACCTTTGCCCCACATGTTGTTGCCAAACTGCACCTAGCTGCTAGTCAGCGCGCATGCGCCCATGGCAAACTCCTGCCCCACATGCTGGGCCAACCGCACTCCAGCTGCTTAGCCACGCCATGCGCCAAACCCTTGGCCCCATGCTAAGCCAAACCAAGCACTTCAGCTGCTAGCCAAGCGCCATGCGCCCCATGGCAAACCTTTTTGGCCCCACATGCTAAGACAAGCCGCACTCTAGCCAGCTTAGCCGCCATGCGCCCATGGCAAACCCTTGCCCTAAATTCCAAGCCAAATAAAGACTCTAGCTGCTTAGCCGCGCCATGCGCCCATAAGAACTCCTCGGCCCCATGCTAAGCCAAACACGCCTTACCTTGGCCCAACTGCTAGCCACACCATGCGCCTGTGGAAAACCTTGGCCCCACATGCTGTTAAACTGCACCTAGACAAGCTAGTCGCGCCATGCGCCTACGACAAACCTCGCCCCACATGCCAAGCCAAACCGCACTCTAGCTGCTTAGTCGCCAAGCCGCCATGCGCCCATGGAAAACCCTTTGGCCCCACATGCAAACCCAAACACGCCTTACCTTGGCCCTAGCTGTTAGCGCGCCATGCGCCCATGGAAAACCCTTGGCCCCACATGCCAAGCCAATACGCCTTTGGCTTGGCTCCTAGCTAAGCTAGTCAGCACTATGTGCCTATGGCAAACCCTTGACCCACATGCCAAGCCAACACGCCTTACCTTGGCCCTAGCTCTGCTTAGCCGCACCATGTGCCGAGCTGGAAACCTTGCCACGTCATTCCAAGCCAAACCACACCCTGCCTTGGCCCTAGCCAACATAGCCGCTCCACCATGATGACCTTCCATACACGGCTACCCAAGCGAAGGCGTGCAACAATCAACAGTTGCCCTTCAATCCCTGGAGAAAATCCTTGCCATCCAAGGTTACCAGACAACGCATGGTAACCTTGGGTCTGAAATCCTAAGTTTGGCCACGCGGAACCATGCCATGCCAACGGCATGCCAACATAACCGCGCCACTCATGCCGGGCCTTCCTCACACGGCTTACCTGCGAAGGAGTGCAACAATCACCCACGCTCTTCAATCCCGTGAGAAAATCTTAGCCATCCAAGGTTACTGCACCACACATGGTAACCTTGACTCCAAAACCCTAGTTTGGTCACACCAAACCGCCCAGACATGCCACGCCAATAACGTGACAACCTAGCCGCGCCATCATGCTTTTCCAATGGCGTGCATAACTCTAGTTGCAGCCACCATGCTATGCCAATGGCATGCCAACCTAGCCGCACCACGCTGGCCTTCCCTGCGGGCCACCAACGAACGAAAGCTGCAACGATCAACGGCTACCTTTCCTCTTAAGATGCAAAATTCGACCGCCGAGAAAGGTCACTAAGCTACCAAGTCTCCTAAGCTCGACTTGCTCACAGTAACAACTATATGCTACATGTTTTCCACAAAAACATTCGAGACATCAACACATATTGGGGATCTCTTCTTGGGTATTGGTTTTCGGGTTACAACAGGCGGCTGTATAAATGCGCCTCAGGCAAAGGAAGTGTCATAGGGTGAGGCGGCTAGTAAATATAGGGAGTTAAAGGTGAAACGCTTCATGGGACATCAATTCCATACGTTAATGGTTTTATGGAACATCAATTCCATACGTTAACCCATTTTATGGAACATCAATACCATGCATACTACCACCCTCCTCCCATTTACTTACCCATTTTTCCATTCCTTAATAAGACCAGAGGTATGTTTCACTTCGACTTGTATAAATAGATCTTACCTATTTCCACTTAACAACGAGTTCACGTGGGGGAATATACAACACTCAAAAATACTTCTGCTACCTTACCATTTGTTAGCCTTCCCACTTTTTCTCGATACAAGTCGTAGTAACACAACTACTCTTCCATAATTAACTATTATGGTCTTATCACTTTCCTTGCTTCCTCTCCCCAAAACCAACCCATTCTCCTCCACTTTGTGATCAAGCAAGTCCGAATCTGGCCATTTCTTGGTTTAGGGCCGGATTTGTACAGATTGATCTCGACCCTAAAGTACACTTTTCAAGACATTGTTTAGGGTTTAAATTGTTTTCACCCGTACCCGAAATTACCGAATCGTAGAAACCATTTTCACTTACAAACACCTAGTTTAAAGGAGAATCAACTCTAGTTTGCAACTAAGACATCGAGAAAGGTCTATATTAGGTTTTCCGCTGCTAGAGTTCTCCTTTTATATGATCTTTCAAATCATGGTTGCTTATAATCAAGCAGATAGCTTAGTAACAAAGCATTCAATATTCCACTTGCTGATGAAATCTTGATTTAAGATTCAAGGTAAGTCTACTTAAAAAATAAAGAAATAATATCGACATGATTGTATTAGCTTGTTACACACAAATGAAATATACTTATATTTAGATATGGGTAACTGTATTTAAACGTATATATTGAGTTGGCCTAATAACAGCTTAACCGGTTAGCCTTTGTCTTAAATCCATATTCATCTAACACTTCTAGATTAAATATGATGATCAATCAAACATGAAATATAATCAAATAAATCTAATTATGTTTCAAATAGAGTTGTTCAATTGTTCACTATCTCAGAAATATATGAACAAACCGGAATAAAATCGATTGATTCGTAATCGTGATAAACTATTTATACAAGAATCAATTCATGAACATTAAGCTACTTGCCATAAAGATTGCATTCCTTGATTCATAAATGTTTTATTTCATGAGTATGGGAGAATCATACACATGGGGATTTTAGAACTTAACCACAGGTCAAAACTAGGTACGCGAATGCAAACTCCGACCTCGCCTACCTTGCCGCTCCGCAACCCGGTTCGCAAAACCATCCCGACTCAAACTCGTAAACCTATCGCATAAAGGGTACGCAAACAAGAGTTCGACCTTTCTCGTAATTTCGCTCGCATACTAGGTACACAAACAAGAGTTCCGACCAATCATTACAAAAAGTTCGTGATACTAGGTATGCATACTGGTTGCATCCGTAAATGGGTAATCGGGTTTAAATCCCATTTCAATCATTGAGAAATCCTTTAGAAGACGATAATGTAATCTCACACATACCATTAGTTTCAAGTAATTTTCAAGTGATCCAATGATCAATAAGAAATCCTCCCAAGTTAACATCAAATGACCTGCCTCACACAAATCATATAAGATGTTCAAGGTAATTTTCACATGATCATTTTTTGACTTAATATTTAATTTCCAACAAATAAATTGTCTCCAAATAAACTCACAAGAATATGATGAACATAGTTAAAGCAAAAAGTTCCAACACATATTTCGAGAATAGATAAGGCTTAGATAAACTCTACTAAAATGTTAAATGTGTATAATGTAAAAGTATATATAGCTATACGACTTAGTCTCATTAGAAGATAGAATATAATAGACTTCCTCGAGTGATAGATAAGTTTTAGTCTCCATATACCTTTGTTGATGAAGTTCCCGTAAGCTCCAGAGTATATCTTCTGCTTCACCTCAGCAGAACGCCGTGAAGTCTAAAGCTCAACTACATTCTATCCTAATCCGAGACATAGCTATAAGTAGACTAGAAATCAAGTATATAGTTTTGATCAACTAAACTTGACAAAAAGCTCGAGATATCAACGCTTGCGAATGTTCGGGCCGAAAGCAAGGCTTTTTAACAATTTTCGTTAAGAAAATCATGTCAATTTGTTTAGCTTTAATATTTGGTATCTTCTTTATCATGGATATCAAGTGTTTTTGCTTAACAAAAAATGGTGCACTGCGGCACTGTATCGTTTATATTTGTTCAATTGCTTCCATACTAAAATAATTGTGTAAGTCAATTTATTTTGGTTTGTATCTATTACTTGTGGCTTATCAAAAATACGGATCATTTGTTTAGTCCAATTGATTCCGGATAAGAGAAACTACACTTCTTATCTTGGGTTTAGACTTATCAATTGAGGATTCATTATTCAAGTCTAATCGAATGCCTTGACAAGAAAACTAGTTAACTAACCTAGTGTTTGTCTTGTCTAAAGGAAAGGTCTAAGTTATTGTCTAATAATTAGAGCTTGAATGATAAAATAAAGTTAATTTTGATCTTTATTTCGTCTTATTGAAATGTGAGATTGTACATACGCACCTGCCAATAAGGGAATTGAGTATCTTAGCCAAATTATTTAACTATTAGGAAAAATTGCTTCTGCAATTGTTTCTTTGATAACATATTGAAACTAAATTACTTTTTGTAGTTTCGGGTTTTCTACATTGGCTATCTAAATGGTATGTGAAACCTTCTGCTTAACTCTTATAGGTTGTATACAAGTCTTTCGGTATTTGTAAGATCCTTTCGGTTTGTCCTTTTTTGCCCGAACTTTGTTATTTTGTGACAAAAAGGGGGAGAAATATATGGAGTAAACAAGTAATTTTTAATCACTAAGAAAGGATAATTGTGCTTAAACGCTATCTAACCTAAAGAGTAACTATTGACTAGGGGAGAAAACATATCATATAGCTTTAGGGTAATACTTACTTGCTAAAAGGGGAATAACAAAGATGTTATGATTGAATATTTACCTAGCTTGCCTTTAGGAGGAGTAAAATCTTTTTGTTATTCAAAATGTCAACAACATTTATTTATTGAATGGTGTTATTGTGCCGTTGAAACTTGGAATCAAGCGTATGAATTAGCTCCATATGTAATAAGAGTTTTGTCACTAAAATCGACAAAGGGAGATTGTCGAAAGATAGCTCAACTTCTGAACTCACCAAGTGTTGGTATATGTCAAGTTTGGTTGTCATATTTTTAGTATCAAAACTCATCTAGAGTCGCTTGATTAAATACTAGAGTCAACTTCGTTTAGGTTAGACTAGAAAGCCTAGGAACAAGCCGAGACATACAAGTATTACTCCAAGACCAAGAATGTGCGGGCATAACGAAGTACAACAACGAGACCATCCTTTACACTTGAGGTTAGTAATACCGACTTGAACTTGTTTTATTCTAACGATCTTCAAGTCGCATATATTTAAAAAACATAACTGAAGTTGTATATATTATATATATTGTATATTATACTCTAGTAATGACATGATCATAGTATTAAGGAATTAGACTACGGCGATAACGCTTATCTTTTGAACTTCGTAGATATGACATCGATATAATCTTGTATATATTGTTATGATTATGTTTATAAGTTATGGTGAAGATTTCATCATAGGAAACAATGTTTTACATTTGTTTAATGCTACATTCATAAACTTATTTTGTGAATCAATGGGAAATCAATAGGATTATTGGTCTTGCTATTCATCGCATATATTTGGATGACCAAGATGTGTGAGTTGGGTAGAATCGGGATCTTAACTCGTGTTATGTATCTTGGTATAACCGATCACAATGCCTGATCTTATGATATGGTATGACCACCGGTAATTGGTGTAACTGATCCTAAGTAATCACCATGTGATGGTGTGATTTTCGATCTTAGTAATCGTGTTACCGTCCTGTAATCGTGTGACTGGCCAATAGTAGATACTATGTAGATGGAACTAATCCTTTTAATTGGTAACCGGGTCCCGTAACTTGTATGACCGATCACATGTAGGTACCTATATTTAGGTATAACCGACCCAAAACTCCATATGTGGGACCTAGGTCAGTGAAATCCTACACTACACCCCCTCACTAGAATATACACAATTAAGAATATTTTAGGATGAATGATTATGATTCCTATTGATTTAATACTTGAATCTTTACAATATTAAATAGAAATGAGTTATATAATTACAATCACTCTAAAACTTTCTCTCTCTCCTAATGACTTGCTTAACAATTCAAAAACAACTCTCTCATCAATGACTTACTCAACCCCTTTATATAGTAGTATATAAAGGGATGACAAATTAAGTCATTTATTTTGGGATTGCTTATAAATATCGCAAGCGCATAAGTATACAATCTCGCGACACTCTTAAACTTCGGCCATATTTTCATATCTTCCTCATGTTCTCGCTGCATGCCATTCATTGCGCTATTTATTTTACTTCCCTGCGAATTTCGCAATGTCGTCATTTATTAATCTAAGTATTGATGTCTATATTCTGATCCTACATCTTGCCTCTTTTCTCATGTCTTCTCTCGCGAAGAAGAGAATGTCATGAGAACCAATATTTTGAAATGCCGCAACCAAGCCATCTTTATCTGTTTTACTCTCGTGATTTCTTTTACACTTAATTTATTACAGATAGTTTCTTCTTCCACTTTTTCTTGACACGCCTCTTTCAACCGTTTATTCTTGACCATTCATGTCCCATCTCGCATTAAATGCATTTGTTTTCCTCGAGGATTCTTCTATATATAGTTTTCTATCCTTCTTCTTCTTCTTTTTATTTTCCCCCCTCTCGCAACTTTTCTTCAACTCTCTTCCTCCGCAACCGCGTTCATATCAGAATCTTTTCCTTCTTTCTTTCTCTTGATCTTTAATTCTAATCATTCCCATACTCTAAAATGGCTTCACTTGGTCGTATATATAAACCTCTCTTTTAATGAAGCTCAAGAATTTACAAGAGAAGGGCTTCATCCTATCAACCATTCCCCGATCAAGAATCTTCACCTATACTTTCCAAAGTTGTTTTCTCGATCATCATTGGATGATCGTAAAATCATAATCTCGCTTAGGTCAAAAATTATCGCAGCCTTCCTATCCTCTCTACAATCCCGAGATGCCTTTATTCTATGAAATTCTTGTCATGAGAAATTCTCGCGAGCTATTTATCAATTGCTTGATTGCATCCGCAATGCTTCTGAATTCGCCAACCGTATGCTGGTAAGGGATCTTTATATCCCGATGATTTCAAAGATCCTAGATTCGCAAGTTTAAAAATAGTCACCGAAAGTATACCGAGAAAACTTTTTTGAAAATTGCGAAGTAATAAATATGAGAAATGATAAATCTCACCGGGTGCTCGATCAAGAGAAAAAAGATAATATTTCCATGATAAGCCGCATTATGCAAGATATTGAATGGCACTCTGAAAAAAATAATGTTCCTGCACTCCAAAGATGAGAAGTGGTGGGTTGTTCCTCTATTTTTGAGCTGACTTTATATTGCGGTGTTCATATACTCCCGCGAATCTCCAAGGACTATCGTCCTTGGGAATTTATGGCCCGAGAAGACAAAGAGGTATATTTCTATTTCAGTTTCACATGATGATATTTTCTTCCTCTTATATTTACTAGGGCTTGGTAAAATTTTCTTTTCTTTGGGATACCAAATTGAGGAAGAGTTATAAAAGACGCTCCAAAGGCTAGCATTTCAGCGATATTCGATCAATCACGATGAAGTAAGAAACATTTTTTTGTTATTTTTAACAATATTGTCAGCTTCTCAAGCTTTATCTTCATTCATGTGCGAAGGTTACGCAAAGAAATTGATATTCCCCCGATGCCGCTAAGGTTAAAGGTAAGAATAAAATCACTTGAAGGATTAATCTTCTGCTCCATCTTCTAAAAACTAAAATCCATCCTCTTCCTTAGCATTCTAGTTCCCAAACCAAAGAGAATTCCCGACGAAGATGAAAATGAGATTGATACTTCTTCTGCAAAGGAGAACCATTCTCATTTAATCTCACAATAAGGCGCAATTGTCTGTGCCGCCTTCTTCCGATTCTATGCAAGGATTGGGAGATGATCATTTATACTCTATTTGCGAAGCTCTCGCTAATATTTGCGATGCCCCCTTGTTAATGGATAATGATTCTTTCGCGGAGTTTCTGAACAATGACTCCCGGTTTCTTAAATGCACTCGGTGCTTTGGTATGTTCATATTTCTTTATTTCTCTGTGATTTCGATTATAAACCTTATCTTAACAATTTCTTTACTTTCCTTTATAGTCTGGGAGAGCTTCCTTTGTCGTTGCCTCAGACCTCGAGAAAAGACGCAACAATCTTGAAAAGAAAAATCTTCAACTTAAAGAGAAGAACAAAGAACTAGAAACTGAAGTTGCGACATCTCGCAAGAAGGATGAGAAAATTCAACGAGTTGGAAGTTGAGTCTTCTTCCCGGAAGGACAAAATATCCACTCTTCAAAGTGCTAATCGGCAACTTTATGGTATAACACCCTCCTCTTTTCTTCATTTCTACTTTGCCATTTATTTTTCTTTGCCTGACTTATCATTTTCGCAGACATTTATAATCTTTACGGCGAAGCCATCCTTCTCCATTCATTCCCGAACCTATGGATGATGATGCTCTTCTCGCTCATCTCAATGAATCTTTAAGTAGTTCTTTAAACAAGATTAATTCTCTCTCATTAAATGAACTTCGAACCAAATTTCATCTTTTAGAAATTGAACATAGGTCTAGTTTAGGTTTAGCCAACCGATTTAAACGTTTATATCTTGACTCCCGTGAGAGTAATAATATTCTAAGGAAAAAGATTAGCGACCTCATAGATGATAAGGATCGCATTGCTAATCAAGGTGCACAAGCATTAGCAAAATTCCAAAAACTCTTCTTGAAGTCCAAATTGAGCAGAGACGAATCTCTTCGCCAAAATGCCATACTTAATGAGCGAGAAAATCAAATTCGTTCACTTCTTGTCATAAATAATGATGATGAATTTGCTTGGGCTGCGAAGGTTCTAGATAATGCCGAAATAACTTAGGTGTTAACGTCGGTCTTCATCTTTGAGCATAATGCCTTGGTTAAAGATATGATTTCGACGAGAGAAGGTTGTTTACTTGTTCTTCATTACTTTTAAAGCTCCTTTTTATGAAGTCTGTTATTAAGTTGCTAACTCATTGTCATTTGTTCGCAGAATCGAGAAGAGGTTTCAAATTAGAATCAAGGAACTTGAATGCGAAAGCACAACTTGCAAAGACTTCTCTCTTCGCAATGAAAAATATTCTAAGTTTGAAGAAGCAACTACAAACTACTTGTGGCGAACTTCAATAATGATGCTTGTGCGTTTCGCAATCAAACTATTGAAGCAATTTGCAATGACCACAACATTCCTCTTTCTTCATATCCTTGTCTTCTCGATGAAATTCCTGAAAATATTCCTTCCTCAGATGTCTCTGATAGTGATGCAAGCGAAGAAGAGGAATCTGATAAAGAATCTGATGAAGAAGAAGAATAAGTTGAAAGATTGTTCTATTTTCCTTTTTCTCTTCCTGTGATACTTGTACATTTATCCTTCTAACCTTCCATTTTGTAATCTCTTACTGTAAATCTATCATATGAAAATAAATAACAAGTTTTATTCTAATCATTCCCATACTTGCCTCTGTTATTTATTTTCACATGAGAGAAATTAAGTCGATAATCTTTAAGTAATAATACTTCTTAATTTCATGGCTATCATTGTTGTGATTCTCCACAAATAAGTTAAGAAATATAGTCGTATTCGCAAGCTTGTTTGCTTACTCAATTTCTTGTGTTGAAATTCATCATTGCGACAAAATCGCAGGACGTCGTTACACTTTCATGTAATGACCCATTGATCTTGTCTTATCATTGTTTGTGTGTGGTCTTATTTTGCCTTCCTAGTTAAAGGTCTTATTTTGCCACCCCTCATTTTGCATCAATATGACAGGTCTAAATATTCTTGCGAACATAAAGTCCCATGACATTGATGTCTTGCGACAAAATCGCGGGACGTCGTTACACTTTCATGTAACGACCCATTGATCTTGTCTTATCGGTTTCTTAGTATTTTTGTTTCTGCAGAATGTTTATGTTGCGACAATATGACATGCCTAAAAATTCTTGCGAACTTAAAGCCCCATGACATTGCCGTCTTTTGACACTTTTCAGCTCCCTAATGGAGGGTGCCGCCCTTATCATCTCCCTGGTTGCCCCTTCAGGAGGCGTACATCGGCCATACAAGACTAGCTCCTCCCATCCGGTCTTAACAACAACCGGTTGTTTTGCGACCTCTTATCCCTTATACCTATATGGCTTATGGTTACGAGATCGCACCCTAAGTGGAGTTTTCTTCGGGCCGAGTGCAGCATGTGCCAAGACTTGCCAAGAATGGCCGAGACACTTCAAATGTCCCAGGCACTCTTGGCTCAACCGTGTACCTCGGCGCCTTGAGCATACTACGGCTCCTTGGAAGAGACCCTCGGGCGTCCAACCGGGGTATAACCTTATATATATAGTTGGAAATCCAAGGTATCTCTCCAGGATAGGCTTTCATGGGCCCCAAATTTTCATGACTCGGAGTTCCGGGCGGTGTAACCTTTTCCACTGAGCCATGTCAAGAGATTCCCCCTTATATGACGCACTTTAGGTCTTACATTTGCCTCTTGCGAAATATCATTCGCGAACTAGGGTGTACGCCATAAAGGTTCGTCCCATTCACTCACTCTTTCATTTTTGTTAATTCATTCAATCATTCATTTTTGGTTTCTCTTGTTATTTTGTTTACTGAAGCTATCGCACGATCTTGCTTTGTTTATTGTAATCTCATTTCAATTCTTGATCAAATTTTCATACATTCTTGATGGCGAGATTCTCGCGCATTTCTTCTTCAATTATTATTTCTTCCTCTTACTCTTGATATGCCTTTGTCATTGATTTTGATAATAATGATTATTCATTTCTTACACTTTTGCTCTGCTCTTGCTCTCTGCCTGCATCATTCAAACCTCTTAATGAGTCCTTTCCATCATAATTTTCAAGTTGTTTTCATGCACTTGCTTCGCAATGTATCTTCACCTCTTGTTTCTATGGTATCCACCATCAACCTTTCTCTTCTTTGTTCATCTTTTATATTTTGCTTCCGACCCTTTCTTTTGCTGACTCTTTCCTCACAACTCTCACATCAATCTCATAACATTTTTGTCCTTCCATCCAGTCTCCCTTTATAACTCCAACACCGCTAGGATGAGGAAACTTTATACACTGATGATAAGTCGACGCTACACCCAGAATTTCATGCAACCATGGCCTTCCGATCAATGCATTATAAGGGGATTCCACATCGACTACACGGAACAAAATTTCGATTGATAATCCTTGCAAGGGTATTCTCATATGAACTTCTCCTTTAGGCTTATTATTTGTGCCATTGAAATCAGTATATTTTATACGTCGAAGGTATCAACTCTTCATCCTTCCCACCCATAGTCTTGTAAGTATGGTAAAAAGGATGTTCTTGAGCTCCCAGTATCAATTAAGATTCTATTGATCGCCCAGGAATTTTATGCTTCATCATCTTCGCCATCTACAGGTTTTGGATTAATTTCCAATTTTACGACCAATGGGCTATCATGCGTCTCTCTGCCTTCAGGAATCTCTTACTGCGGTGAAAGAAATAATCTGCATTTGCCATTCTTTTAAGCTGCGATGTCTTCGCGATGTTCATCACTTCTCTATTATCGGCATCCCTACGTAAAAACCCTCACGAGAACATTATCATGAAAATCTTCAATTGTTCGGTATGAATGTACAATGGAGTTGCAAAACAAATTTTAGCTTTCGCTCCAACTTCTATTACGAATGTTTCTTTCCCCTTTCTTGAGTTTGTCCTGTGCATTTACGGCGGTGGTGGTAACGGTTGAACCTTCTCTTCACTTTTTAGAAAATGATTCGACTTTCCTTGGTCAATCATTACGAGGATGATTCTTTTTATATTTACTGCGAGTCATTTGTTAGGTGTCCATGAAGCGGTGGTAAGAACAGAACTCGTGACTTCTATCACTTGGTGGTGGATCATTCCCCATGTTCCATGGTGCAGGTATGTTTTCCATCAAGAGTATAGCTTCCCATATTTTTTCCACACTAGTATTTAGTGGTGGCATTTTGATTTCCTCCCATACTACTCTGTGACTTCGCTGCCCTCCATGATAATTATGCCTTCGACCTCCATAAGTTTCTTGCGGATGATCAAGTCTTTGAATTTTGTTATTGCCGCCACGGTTGTAGTAGTTCCTTTCTCTTTCAAATTCTTCACGATCACGGCTTCCCATAGCTACTATCTTTGGTTGTCCATCATCTATTGTCCTTTCTTGTTGCCCTTGCGGAAGTGCTCACTCTTTGTGTTTATCAAATTGGGTAATAAGCTTGCATTCGCAACATTTGAATTTGTATTCGCAAGCGGGTATGATTCCATCTCATTTTGCCTTTCCTCTAGAGCAATATATTCCTCCTGAAGTTCTCATAACTCGGTCATTGTAATTGTATTCTTGACTCTAAAAATTTGAATATATAACAAATTGGTTGCGAACATAGCGTTTATGAATGATAGAATAAGATATCTTTCATCCACTCGTCCGACCATTTCAGCTACACATTGTCTTCCACCTCACGGTTAAGTGTCTCAAACTTTCGCCAACTCTTTGTTTGACTCAAATACATCTTCAATTCACAGTGGCAGGAGTTGTTACTTATGTAGTTGCAGGATTTCCCACACTACACCCCTTACTCGATTTTGCTCAATTAATCCCTTGAAAGATGTAAGATCAAGAATATTTATTGATTGAATTCATGAAGTGTTTACACAGGAAAATAGAATTACACTTAGAAGTTAAAACACTCTTAAGCTTTCTCTCTCCTAATGACTTGCTCCACAATTCCAAAAAGATCTCTCCCTCTTACAGACTCATTTAGCCCTTTATATAGGGTAATACATAGTGGATGACGACTAAGCTACCCTTTATTTTCGGGAATGTCCGCGAAGTGTCGTGAGATGCACAAACATTCGCTCTCGCGACACTTCTTAACCCTCGCCTGAGTCTCTCGTCTTCTTTATGTTTTGCGGTCGTTATTCATTGCGTCGTTTATTTTAGCTCTGCTGGACTCCTCGCGGCGCCGTCGTTCATTAATCTCGCGAGCCTTGTACGTTGCGATATTATGATCCTACATCTTGCCTCTTTTTCCTTAAATATTGCTTGAAGAGGCGATCTTTAAGGAAAAATCTGTTAATGGTAGCAATCTTTGATTTTTGTTGATGAAGGAACGAGCGGAAGAATCTTGGACTTGAAAAGTACGTACTTGCCTCTATTCTTTTGCAAAGTTCCGAAGCTTCTTTGAGATATATCTGAAGTATCGTCTCCCATCACTCCTCATATTTCTCCTGCGAGGGAAGAGTATCATGAGAGTTTTACAATATTCTTGCATGCATTGCTTATCTTTATACTGTTTCGGTTTTGTACTTTTACGGATTTTGATTATTAATGTCTTTTCTTGACACGTCTCTTTCAACAGCTTATTCTTGACCATTCATGTCTCTTCTCGCATTAAATGACCTCGTTTTCTCGAGGCTCTTTTTCCCCTATATATAGTTTTCTTTTCCCCTCCTTTTCATCCTTTAGTTTGTCTCTGCAACTTTTCTTTGATTCTCTCCTTCGCAATTTGCGCTCACTGCTCTTGCCAAATCTTTTCTTCGTCCTTTCTATGCTTGTTTTTAACCTTCAACCTCCCATCCATTCCCATCGCGATAATGGCTGCCATTAGTCGTGCATACAAAGCTTCTTTCAATGAAGTTCAGCAGAAGTTGCTCGAGAAAGGGTTTCACTCTATCAACCATTCTGATCAAGAACCTTCATCTATCCTTTACGCAAGGCTATTTTACGATCATCAATGTGATGATCAAAAAATTATAGTCTCGCTAGGTCAGACTACTCGCGAGGACTTCCCATTCCCTTATACAATCCTGAGATGCCCTTATTTTATGAAATCTTGTCCCATGAAAAATTCTCTCGAGTTTGTTTATCAATTATGTGGCGATTGCATTCGCCTAATGTGAGTTCGCGAACCGTGGTGCTGGCAAAGGATCTTTATACCTAATGCTTGTTAGAAACCCAGAATTATGAGACTTGAAATAGATCTTGAGAAATACAACTGTAGAGAACTTTTTTGAAAACTATTAGGTGATACTGAGATGATTAATACGAAATCTCGTTTGGGCGTTCGCATGAAAAAGAAGGATAATGTCACGAGGATAAATTGCTCATGCGGGATATTGATTGGCTACCGAGACGATGCTCTACTCCTACGCCACTCAAAGATGAGAAATGGTGGGTTGTACCCTTGATTTTAAATGGTCCTTATATCGCGGGCCACGCACGTTCTTCCTGCGAATCTCGCGGGGTATCATCCTTGGGAATTCAAATGGCACGATAGGGCAAAAGAGGTATGTTTTCTACTTCAAATCTTGCTTTCG